>PVKM010022054.1:0-22058 GCA_004027735.1 Carollia perspicillata
TTTTCACTCTTTCTGATGATTCCCAGAAGACTCGTAGATGAGATGACTTCTTTGTTTACTCGTGATAAGGCCAAAAGCAAACATTTTACCTTTTGTCTAAAGCTGCTGACAAAGCCAGACACAAAACCTTCTTCCTGTTAGCCAACTTTCTCTTCTTCGTCTCATAAGTGATTAGCTAAGCTCAGAACTTTGTCCTCCTGAAACTAGCTAGACACAGAGACAAATATTTCCTATTCCCTCGATTGCAAATCAATTCCAACTGTAAATCCCCTTACCTGTAACTTGTCTGCTCCTCCCTGAAAAGTCTAAGGCAACACTGCCCTTTCAAGAGCATCTTCTCATCTGTCACACTCTGCCTATTGCAATAGCCCAAACAAAGTCAGCCTCTTAATTGCCTGGTTCATTTTGTCTCATCAAGTACTGATGGGAAGTCCCTGTGTGGTGTGGGGAAGTGGGTGACAGTGTCAACTGCATTCCCCTTTCTTTTCACTTTTCAGGCAAGTAAAAGAAATGGAGGCAAAAAACTGTCAGCTTATGGAACCATTAGAAAAGGCTATGACAAATACTGACATAGTCCGTTTGCATAGCTTCTACTTCAGAGATAGCAAAAGTAAGCAATTAAAAGTTTTTAAAGAAATTTACATTGCTCCGTTTTAATGAATCTACCCACTGACAAAATAAAAGACTGTTATATTATTTTCAAATGCTATTAATTTAGTGTATGTCTGCCTGTTTGTTTGTTTTGTTTGCTTGTTTATGATTTATCCTCATCCAAGGACATTTTTTTTTCATTAAGAGAGAGAATGAAATAGAGAGAGAGAGAGAGAGACTGAGACTATTGAACCCACAGCCTGGGTATGTGCCCTGACTTGGAATAGAACCGTCACGTTTCAGTCTACAGTTGGCACTCCAACCAACCGAGCCACACCGGTCAAAGGCACACCTGTCCATTTTAGGTAACCTCCCAGAACTCGGACTGACTTAGAGAGTTGGGAGAAATTTACGTTGGCTGAGCTTCTGAGAAGTGTTGGCCTGAGCTTGATACCTAAATTTACCTAATCCTTTTAAGGTAAGTGTTATCCCCATCTAGAGACAAGGAACTGGGGCTTGGTGGAGTTATATCCCACTCAGGATCACACATCTGATAGTTTCATGCTTTTTCAATATCTGATATGCTTTCAAAGCTATTTTTGAGATCAGTAAACAATACATACATTTAGCACTCACTCCTTAAAATACATATATCTGTACCTTCTGTCTATATGGTATATATTGCTGAGGCCTATTAATATTATAAAAGATGTCTATTCATTTGCTTCTTTATTCCAAAATGACAGATTTTTTCCAGGAATTAACTGAATGCATAAAGCCTATTTTTATTTTTTATTTTCTTTTGTATAATTTACTTTACCTTTAATGATAGTTGGCATATAATTTTATATTATTTATATTAGTTTTTGGTGTACAATATAGTGATTTGACATTTTTATATCTTACAATGTGATCACCCCACTAATTCTAACATCATCTGTCACCAAGCAAACACATCCCAATAGTATTTACTTTATTCTTTTCCCCTTTTTAACTATCCTCCACCCATCCCTTCTATAAACCATCCCTTTGGTCTATTTCTGTGAGTCTGATTCTGTTTTGTTTTGTTTTAAGATTCCATGTACAAGTGAACCTATGTGATATTTGTCTTTCTCTGCCTGACTTAGTTCACTTACCATAATACTTTCTAGATCCACCCACATTGTTGCCAATAGATGTACCATGCAACTCAGCAATGCTTCTGATCTGAAAAGATACATGCACCTAATGTTCACTGCAGCATGATTTATGACAGCCAAGATCTGGAAGCAGCCCAGCTATCCATCAGTAGATAAGTGGACAAAGAAGATGTCCTATACGTACACAATGGAATATTGCACAACAACTAAAAAGAGTGAAACCTTTCATAACAACTATTTAAAAAATGTTCACTGCTTTGAATATTCTTTGTGCAAACCAAAATTCACACTGTTAAGTAAATATAGAGATGAATGAGCAATTGAATCAAAATAAAGATATTTGATTGATAACCAATATAAGGCTTTAATTATTTGACTTATTTGATCAGAAAGTATCTCCTTCCTGGACAACTTTGCAAATGTAAGGAAGTCTTAGTGAATAAAAACCCATTTGTGTCCAAAGTATTTGACTTTAAGGCATTGCAACCCCCCCTCACCCCGAGCCCCCACCAAGGACCAAGTATGAGAGATCATCTGGTCTAATAGCCACCTGCAAATGATAATGTAAGGTTTTTCATTGTCCTAACATAACTCTGGGCTCAACTGTGTAGGTTTGTCTCTGTGATTTCCCCCCAGACTCCACTTCTCAGTCTATCCTTCTACCTGTACAAAAGGAGAGCCCATGCCAGCCCTCTTAACATCTAGTCCTTCACATTCATGTTACCCATAACAATGATACTTTAATTAAACAATAAGTGAGCAGAGAAGTATCTGTCCTATAGACTAGTGTAAATTATGTACCAATAAGCTCAACTATTGAATGACGGGTCAGCAGCCTGGAAATTAGAAACTGTTTCCCATCATCAGCAAGTGAAGCATTCTACTCTATTTGAGGTCATAATTTTTCAGTCCATTTCACTGCTTCAAACAATGTCTTAGAGTCAGAAAAACTATTTTAATTTCACGATTCTTGATTATGTAGGCTGAAAGTCAGACTCAGTGTTACCACAAGCTTATTTATCTGTCTTTAGATAAGGTACTTTACCTCTGTGGAAAGCAGGACCAATAAAATGGCATTGGTTCAGTCAAGATAGCATAAAGCACCTTAGTCACACTAGACACATCTAGCCAGGAGACATACTAAGCTGCCTGCATACCACGTGATCAGAACAGCCGCGTCTGCAGAGCAGGGGGCCACTCATAGACAGGCTCCTGGGGAAATTCCACACTTGGCATTAGGGGTGCCAAGACACTTACCAAGAAGACCCAGAAGGGTGGAGCACATTAGTTTCAAAGTATAACTGAGGCAGGCTCCAGACCACTGCTGAGACAGCCCAGCTCCACACACCAGAGTGCTGCTCCATGCCACAGTGATCTCCCTGGCATTGGCTGCTGGAGACCCTGCCCTGCTGGACTGAGGACTTTGTCTGCCTTGCTGCCATCTGGCTCTGGGGATCCTTCCTTGCAAGACGCTGATGACTCCCTTGCCCACACTGCTGTCTCCTGGACCTGCTGAAGAAGACCCTGGAAATAGGGTTCATTATCCCCCATTGATTACTGTGTGTGATACTTCTCATAGATGTTAGAGTGTGAGTAGGACATTAACATATGTTGAGTGAATCTGCATTCAATAAAAGCTGAGTGAACAGCACAGTTATTGTGTGTGACTCTTGTGCATTCCTTGGTGCCAAGGTTCTCAGCAGGCAGCTAGCCGGGCAGTTGCCCGGTTGGCTTATAGGAAAGACTATATATCATGAATCTATGCTTATGACAACCTCTAACCAGCCACTATTTCTAATTTTCTAATGGCCATTTATATATTCTGAAAAAGTAAGCTTTTAAGGGACTAAATGGTTCATAACCAAAGAAGGAAAACCAGTTTTAAAAGCGATGACAATGCTTAAATGGGTAAAAAATGTAGTTTCCAATGGAATTCTGTGGTATTTTTAACATCGAAAGGAAAGAATTTATACGAATAAATATATAAAAATATGTAAAGGCAATTCTTAAAAACGCCTTTTTCTCAGACATGGAATATTCTGTGATTTAAGGACATACTGAAATTCAGGAATATTTCTGGACGCTTGTGTTTGGTACTCAACTATTTTGGATGCTCCTGGCGCCATCTAGTGGTATGCTGACCTGTATGCTTTGGATATTCAGGAGACCTTACCTGAAGAAACAGAGACTAGTGTGAAGTACCTGATACACCAGAAAAATCATTGCACAGCTTTGATGTGTGCATTTAACGCCACTTGAATAGTGGAGATATAGATCTCACTGATCATTCTGGTTGACCTTTATCTCTGGAATGTTTATCAACCTCTGGTACAATTTTTTCTTCAAATATATTTTACATACATTTCCCACTGAAGTCACTGGAAGGATAGATTATACATTTGCTCCTAAAAAGTGGAGCCGAAATACATGTCCTAACATGAACATTAGAAAGAAGTTATTTCATTTAACTTTTTAGGACTAATGTGTCGCAATACTTTTTTATGGGAGAAAAAGACAGGATGTTTTCTTTCAGTAAACAGGTCCTTGCTAGGTGTAGATATTTCTATCAGAGCACAGGTACATTAAGAAGAAGATGAAGTCATCTTTGAAAAGGTTGAAAAACATGAGGATCAAAGAGGTGATGAATGTGAAAACTTTTAGCATTTTGATTTCTAACATCACAAACACCTTTATTTTTGCAAATAGCTATTGAAATGCAATATCTAAACTTATCTGAGGTAAAGATCTATAGAAGTAAAAAATGCCTTCAGCTCTTTTTTAGATAAGCTCTATCAGTCATGAACCAGGGTTAATGTATAAGTGAACCTGAGCTTGGAACAGTAGGGGATGGCCTGAGATCAGAGAGCATCCGTTTCCCAGATGGACGTCCCTACTCCAAGAATAAGTTAGTGAGCAAATGCTGTCGCATGCATTTACGTATTTTATTGCTTTACTGCTTTATAGTCTTTACGTATTTTATAGTTTACTGCTTTAGCACAAATATAGCTATTGCTGGTCAGAATTTGATCATATAGGGACATTATGCCAACAGTTATATTGTAACTTTAGACATTCGCCCCCTCCCCCTGCCTTTTTTAGAGGTACCTGAGAGTGGAGTAATATAGATCTTTGTGAATTGGGTAAAGCAATCCATTACAGACAGATTTATAATTCAAATTGCTTATCTCAGTCTAAACTCTTGCAATACTCATTTATAAAAAAACAAAACAAACAAAACTTATAACAGAAAAATCTAGAAGTTTGGAAATCAGAACAATTTTTATTAATTTAAGTCAAACTATATTAGGAACATGTGAATTAAGCTTTCTTTTATAGCATATACAATTTTTAATTTAAATAAACCAGGGCAAATATCTCTTTGAAAAAGTACTGCTATTTTATAAATATTTCATTTAATAGTATGTCTAGACCTTATCTATATTAACAAGTTCAGAAACCTTAGGAAAATCTCTGTCATTTCAAATCTGGTGTTTATAATTTCTTCACTGGGGAGGATGTTGTATTTCAAAATTAGAAGTGAGTTAACAAAATAAAAGTATTCCAGAATGAACTATTAATTGGCAAAAAATTATTGCAGGTGAAAATGACATATAAGATTTTATCATTGAAACAGATTTGAAATGGGAGGGACTGACTTCATGATGGAAAACACAAGAGGACAGGTGGGAAAAAAGAAAATTTGGAGATTCCATCATACACTGCACCTGCCTAGCAATCTTCTTCATGAGCAGCGATTATCTTCATATCACTTATTACAGTGAGGGAGTTGGGTGTGTGCCCTTTGATTGGGACCTTTCATTATGCATGTTTGGCTAGAGTCATACTCATCTTTATGTTTGTAACATTGTAGCAGTGCCAATATAAATATGATTTACACTGCAGGTTTAAAACATTGATGATTAAGAAATATGATCAGACTTTATTTAATAAGCATTTACTCTTGCTTTTCTGACAGAGAGGTATTGTTATTCATCACAAAAAGCTCTTACCACAAATACCACTATAGAATCACAATCAGAACCAGCTATATAATTTGCATTGCCCAGTGCAAAATGAAAATGCAGGTCCTTTGGTTAAAAAATTATTAAAAATTTCAAGATGGCAACAACAGAGCATTAGAGCAGAAGTCCTTCCGAGGGCAAGGCCCTGTGTGGCTCCAGACTGCACGCCCAAACAACAACTTGTCCCAGCATGAATCCACCCACGCATGGTCAATCCTTCAAGGTGGACCTCATTTCATTAGGCTTGAGCTCACAGTGCTTTCTCAGATCCTGCCGGGAAGGCCAGCAACAAGGTTAAGGTAGGGTCTCCACAAGAATCCACGCAGTCAGGTATTTGTTCTCTGTGATGCCAAATCAGCAGGAAGGAGAAAAGCTGGACACATCAGTCAGTTAGGGAAGGAAACTGAAAGAATCAGAAATTGTGTAAGGGTTGACAATTTGTGCAACAAGGTGTAGGGTTCAGTCCAATTCATAGGTAGGTAATGAAACTATTTTTTTCTGCAGTGGAGGAAAATGGCCAGTTAAATCTCAACAAAACAAGAGTGAGTTTGCATATCCATCAGTTACCTGCAATTTACAAAGAGGTGCAAAATGATTGAAAGACAATGAGCAGGGCCAGAATCTGATAACTCAGAAAGGTGTGCAGTTTTCCACTGAAATAAAATTTGTCTCTGCAGTCATACCCAACTATTATGATAAAATTTAATCTGAAAAAAATAAAAAAGATAGAGAGAGAAAGAAAGAGAGAGAGAGAGAAGATTCTTGGTCAAAATAACGGTCATCTCACTCTTACTCTATTTGGCCTTTCTATTTGCATAATACAATAAGATTGTCATTTACCATATGGACCTTTGACCTTTGTAAGTTGCTTTGCAAGAAGTTATCATTAGGAAATCTAGATTTGACATTTAAATGGGTTTTAATTAGTAACATCAACTCCTTTCTTATTTTTAGAAAGACTTTATTTTAATAGAATGCTTCTTATTTGAGAAGGTAGTAGAGAGAGTCACCAGATACTATATACCCGGTTTGTCCTATTATTCACATTCTACATTAAAATAGTAATTAATTAACCAGTTACCTAAAGTTCATACTTTATTTTGCTGTGCTTGTCTAAAGTCAAGTCATTATTATCTAACAATTTTCTGTTTTTCTAGAAAGTCCCTTAGCTGATCTTTTGGTTGAGAGAGCAGATTTTATTGGGGCTTTACATATTTATTTATTTGGTCTCCATTCATTGGCATCTCTAGGTAACTAGCTTCATTAGCTTCAAGTCTGTAGATATTTGAGACAAAAAAAAAACACATAATGGAAAAACCTCAGGAAACTCATCGCCATACAGTTGCTTGAATATTGAGGTCTCTGTCTTGTCTGTCTTCTTCTCTTGGTTTTTCAGAGTTTTGTTTGTTTGTTTATTTGTTTTACATAGAATGTCCAGATGTTTAGTTGTATTTAGCAGAAAGAATAGGGAAGAGTATGTAGACTTCATCTTCCCAGAAGTGGAAGTTTTTTACCTGTGTATTAAAAGTCCATTTTAAAAGTAATAATCATATTCAATCCCATATCTGGAAGGTACTTTGTTGTAAGTGAGACAGCCTGCTTTTTTTTCCATGAAAGAGTCACTAAACATTTCTCATTTCTTTTATAAAACATAGAGAGTCTTTTTGTTACATTTCATGTGTAAAATTAAAGATTTAAAAACAGAAAATTAATTTGCTGTCGAAGGAGTTGAGTTTTTACTTAAATCTACTTAAATTATAGTTTTAGGTTTAAATCAATGACATGCAACCACTGCAAAGACCAATGAATTAGTTTCTGTTCCCACGAGAGAGTAAGAAATGCACTATATAAGACAGGGATGCCCAAGGAATCATATTCTGATGAAGCACAAAGCTTCTGCTTCCCTGAAGCACTGGAGTGACACACCACTCATAAGAAGCTGTCCACAACCTTTCTGAAAACAGTGCCCAACATCTGGTAGAACTCAGAAATTTGCCAGGGACAGTTACGTGTGCCAAGTAATCTAGAATCAATTATCACCTTGTCAACTAAGTAAAAATGACTTGCATGCCCTAAATTCACTCACTCCTGTGGGTTTTCTGGAACAGTTAACCAAACCTCAATTTCATAAAATATAACCACCCCCTCAGGAAACTTAATAGTCACACTAGGTCATATGATCATTTTGACCATATTGAAAATAACAAAGTCTTTCTTTATGCAATGACTTGCAGGTTTTGTTTTATCATTTGAACTAAAAAAATTTAAGTGGTTTATACAAACGCTTGAAAATGTAGAACATGGGAGTAATTTTCCATCTGAATTCATCAGAATTCAATATACATCCATTAAGGTCAGAAATTAATTGATATAGGGCAACATGTGATGGTAAGCATATTCTAAAAACAAGAATTTCTATGAAAAAAAGCAAAGAATAAATAACAGAAACAGATTAAAGACAAATACCATATGATCTCACTTATAAGTGGAACCTAATCAACAAAACAAACAAATGAGCAAAATAGAACCAGAGAATTGGAAATGAAGAACAAACTGACACAGACCAGAGGGGAGAGAGGAGGTGGATAATAGTGGAAAGATGGGGAAGGGCAGAGACTTTCGGCCAAGATGGTGGTGTAGGTAAATACACTTTGCCTCCTTGCACAACCAAAAGAAGGACAAAAACAAATTTAAAAATATATATATATGACCAGAACCGATAGAAAATAGAACTGTATGGAAATCCAACAACCAAGGAGTTAAAGAAGAAACATCCACCCAGACCTGTAGGAGGGGCAGAGATGGGCAGCAGGGGTGGAGAGAAATCTTGGCAATGAGGTGGATGGAGGACTAGGCTATGTGGTGGCTGACAGAGTGGGTGGTCCCACATCTGCGAGGGGATAAGCTGGGAGGAACAACTGGGGAACAAGACAGACCGAACAACCCAGGGATCCAGTGCAGAAAATAAAGCCTCAAAACCTCTGAAAAATATCTATGGGGGTTGAGGTGCCAGGAGAGACTCCTAGCCTCACAGGAGAGTTCATTGGAGAGACCCATACGGTCTTAGAATGTACACAAATCCACCCACCCTGGAATCAGCACCAGAAGGGCCCAATTTGCTTGTGTGTGGCAGAGGAAGGGACTGAAAGTCAACTGAGAGCTGAGCAAGTGGAATTGTTCCCTTTTGGACCCTTCTCCACATACAGTGCCACAATGCAGCAAAGTGAGTTGCCACTCCAGGGCTAATATCTAAAGCTCCACCCCTTACTATGTAACAAGTGTGCTGAGACACAAAAACATTGCCTGAATGAAAGAACAGATCAAAACTTCAGAAAAAATACAACTGAACAATGAAGAAATAGCCAATCCATCAGATGCAGAGTCAAAACACTGGTACTCAGGATGATCACAGAAATTGTTGTGTATGGTTGCAAAATAGAGGAAAAGGTGAAGGCCATGAGAAGTGAAATGAAGGGAACCAACAGTGAAGGGGAGAAAACTGGGACTGAAATCAATGGTTTGGAGCAGAAGGAAGAAATAAACATCTGAACCAGAATAGAATGAGGAAACAAGAATTCAAAAAAAAAAAAATGAGGAGAAGCTTAGGAACCTCTGGGACAACTTTACACATTCCAACATCTGAATCATAGGGCTGCCAGAATGAGAAGAGGAAGAGCAAGAAATTTTCAAAACTTATTTGAAATTTTCAAAACTTATTTGAAAACATAATGAATAAGAACTTCCCCAATCTGGCAAAGTAAATAAACTTCCTGGAAGTCCAGGAAGCTCAGAGAATCGCCCAAAAGTTGAACTCAAGGAAGCACACCCCAAGGCACATCATAATTACATAACCCAAGGTTAAAGACAAGGACAGAATCTTAAAAGCAGCAAGAGAAAAGGAGACAGTTACCTACAAAGGAGTTTCCATGAGACTCTCAATGATTTCTCAAAAGAGACCTTACAGGCAAGAAGGGGCTGGAAAGAAGTATTTGAAGTCATGAAAGGCAAGGACCTACATCCTAGCTTACTCTATCCAGCAAAGCTATCATTTAGAATGGAAGGGCAGATAAAGTGCTTCCCAGATCAGGTCAAGTTAAAGGAGTTCATCATCACCAAGCCCTTATTATATGAAATATTAAAGAGACTTATCTAAGAAATAGAAGAATATCAGAAAATATAAACAATAAACCAACAACAAACTCATAACTATCAACAACTGAACCTAAAAAACAAAAACTAAGCAAACAACTAGAACAGGGACAGATTCACAGAAATGGAGATCACATGGAGGGTATCAGTGGGGAGGGGGAGGAGGGAGGATGAGGGAAAAGGTACAGGGCGTAAGAAGCATAAATGGTAGGTACTAAACAGACAGGGGGAGGTTAAGAATAGTATGGAAAATAGAGAAGCCAAAGAACTTATATATATGACCCATGAACATGAACTAATGTGGGGGAATGATGGTGGGAGGGGAGTACAGGACAGAGGGTGATAAAAGGGAGAAAAATATGGGGCAACTGTAATACCATAATCAATAAAACATTTTTAAAAAGAAGGGGAAGGGGCAAGACAAGGAGCATGAATAGAGGACTCCTGGGCATGGACAATGCGGAGGATTTACTGTGGGAGTTGTGGGGGAACGGTGCAGGGGAGAGCAATGGAGAAAATGGCAGGACAACTATATCTGAACAACAATAAAAAAATTTTTATTAAAAAAATAGCAGACAATCAGAATATTGTCACTATGAGTGTAAGACAATATTTATTGACAGCCAGTTGTTTTTAAAGTATGGAATAGGCCACTAAGTTTACCACAATAAAAGCAAAAGGAAAAAAAGAAGAGATGTAAGATTTTTATCTAGAAGAATCAGTGGTTCTCTAAGTGGCCCCTGTAGCATCAAGCATCACTCAGGAATGAATTAGAAATGCAAATTCTTTCCTTCCCAGCTCCCCACCTGCTCAGAGCTACTGATTCAGAAACTCTGGGGGGGGTAGAAAACAGTGATTTGTGTTTTAACAAGCCCTCTAGGTAATTTTACAAATATCCATATATGCTCACTCACATGAATATTTCAAGTCAAGTGAGAAAGAATTTAAAATATTTTTCCAATGTACTCATAAAATTTGTTGCTCTTCATTATTTGGGTTATCAAATAATCTAAGCCTATTAATTACTTTCTAGTAAATTTATCTTTTTTCTTAATGAATTATTGCTTTTGGTATAAAAATGGATATTTCTGTTAAAATTTACTTTTCAATAACATACTAATTACTATTGACTATGTTACTCATCTTTATGTCCTTTGCTTTATGTTTTCCTTTTTTTAATTTAATTTTTTAAACTAAATTTATTGGTGTGATATTGCTTAATAAGATTATGTAGGTTTCAAGTGTACATTTCTATGATACATGATATGTATATTACATTGTATGGCTACCACCCAAAGTCAGAACATCTTCCATCACCATACTTTTGGTCCCCAAGCTTTATGTTTTATTAATTATATTTTTTCTCATATATTTAATAAATAAATTTAAAGATATGAAAAATATAGAGACATAGTTCTCCTAATATAATTTCCCCTTCTATATGAGAAAAATTGGGATCTGTCATTTCTAACTTGTTTCATTGAAACATTCAAAAAGTGTATGCAAATTGCAGTTAAAATGTTATATTTCCAACTCAGTCTCTGCTTAGTTAAACATAAAAAATTCCACAGCCATCTCAACATTTTCAGCATGGTGGGAGTATGGTAGAGAGGTAATCAGAGTAAAAACAGATGGTTCTATTTCACTTGACTTTGAGGTATTTTACTTTTGCAAATTTACATAAAACCATAAGATAATATTACTAACTCCAGCTCCCTTCAAGTCCATTATAATTTTTATGGGAAGCTTTCATGGGAAGAAATGAATCAGGTGAGGGTGTTCCCAAGTTAAGAAAGACAGCCCCCAGATGTCATACTTCAGCCAAACTTATCTAGAGGAGCCACTTAGTAATGTTTTCTCTGGCAGCAGGAAACTCACTGAACAATCTATATTTTTAAAGCATTGCATGATACTCAACTGAACAATATAATTAAATTTAGCTATATTCTGTTGATCCAGAAAATTCAACTTGTGAGTGGTTGAATGATAGCAAACAAACATACAATTTTAATCTAGGAAAATGTCAACATGAAAAATATGAAGTAAAGATTGTCCTTTCACTGATTGCTTACAGAATCAACTCTCAAATTCAGTGGGACCAGAAAATTTTGAAGAGACTTCAGATCCCTGAGTGGTGTTCAAAGCTAAGAAAGTAGAGGACTATAAGGAACAGAAGTGTATTCAGTGCCTTTCTAGGAAGAGTCACAGGTCCCAAGTGTGGCTGAGCAAAGAACTACAGTTTTCAGGGTCAGACATCTAGTTCACCTAGGCATGAGGGGGTCTTATTAGGGTTCTATTACCTCTGATCAGAAAAACAAAAGGTTCAAGAACATACGATGGGGTTAAGACAGTCTATTCAATAAATCGTGTTGGGAAAATTGGATGGATATATTCACAAAAATTTAACTAGACCAATTCTTATACCATACACAAGAATAAACTCAAAGTGGATTAAAGACTTAAATTTAAGAATCAAAACTATAAAATTTCTAGACAAAAACATAAGCAGTAAAATCTCTGATATTTCTTTTAGCAATATGTTTTCAGATATATCTCTTTAGGCAAAGGAAACAAAATTAAAAGTAAACAAACGGGACTACATCAAACAACCAAGTTTTTGCAAAGCAAAGGAAACTGCCATCGAAAGGAAAAGACAACCTACTGAACAGAAGATATTTGCCAATGGTACAACAACTAAGGGGTTAATTTAATATCCAAAATTTATAAAGAACATATACAATTCAACACTAAAAAACAAAATGATTCAATTAAAAAATGGGTAAAGGACCTGAATAGACATTTCTCCAAAGAGGACATATAGATGGCCAATAGACATATGAAAAAACCCTCAATGTCATTAGTCATCAGAGCGGCATATTAAAATCACAATATGTCACTTCATAACTGTCAGAATGGCTATCACCTATAAATCAACAGTCAAAAAGTGATGAGGATGTGGAGAAAAGGGAACCCTTGTGCACTATTGGTGGGGATGCAGATTGGTGCAGCCACTGTGGAAAGCAGTGTGGAGGTTCCTCAAAGCATAGAAAGTGGAACTGCTTTATGACCCAGCGATTCCATTTCTGGGTATATATCCAAAGAAACCCCAAATAGTAATTCAAAAGAATATAGGCATCCCTATGTTCATTGTAGTGTGATTACAATAGCTAAGATATAGAAGCAACCCAAGTGCCCATCAGCAGACAAGTGGCTAAAGAAGTGGTGATATATATATATATATATATATATATATATATATATATATAAACATGTACATATTTATACATATTTATATGTATAAATGTGTACATATTCCATCCATATTTATATATAAATACATATATGCATATTTATAACACATTATAAATACACATAAATGTATTTATGTGTAAAGATGAAATGTATTTATAAATACATTTGTGTGTATTTATAATGTATTATAAATATGCATATATGTATTTATATATAAATTTATATAAATTTATACATGTGTATAAATACATTTATACATATTTTTATATGTATAAATATGTACATATTCCATCCATGTTTTCTATATATATACATATGACTCAGCCATAAAAATGAATGAAATATTACCATTTCCAGTAACATGGATGGAAATAGAGGGTATTGTGCTGAGTGAAATAAGTCAGTAAGAGAAAGACAGTATCATGATTTCACTCACATGGAATCTGAAGAAAAAAATAAATGAACAAACAAAACAGAAACAGACTCATAGATATAGAGAACAGACATGGTGGTTGCCAGAGGGGAGGGCAGTTGAGGGGTTGGGTGAAAAGATGAAGGGATTAAAAATCACAAATTGGTAGTTATGAAGTAGTCACAGGGATGTAAAATGTAAAATGCAACATAAGAAATATAGCCAATAATGTTGTAATGACTATGTGTGGTGTCAGGTGGGTATTGAAAATATCGGCGTGGATCACTTTCCAAAGTATGTGATTGTCTAACCACTATGCTCTACATCCAAAACTAACATGAAATATTATTGAATGTAAGCTTTAATTAAAAAATAGAATTAAAAATAGAAAGCTACAAGGTATTTGGAGAGAGATGGAGGAGCCTCTGTTGTGCTTTACTTGAAAGGAAGGCAAGAGGAAGAGATGCCAATACCTCCTTTAGGAAGGCTGCACTTCGCTTCCCACAGGATTTGCGACTTCAGAAAAGGAAATCTCTGAAGAAAGGTAGATTCTTTGATCATATGGTCTTCAGTAAGACAGGATATATGGCATCCTTTTGGAGTGGAGGACGGATTGAGGCAATTGCTGCTAA
This sequence comes from Carollia perspicillata, assembly GCA_004027735.1. Lineage (NCBI taxonomy): Eukaryota > Metazoa > Chordata > Mammalia > Chiroptera > Phyllostomidae > Carollia > Carollia perspicillata. The sequence goes on from PVKM010022054.1 coordinate 14,198, forward strand.
TCTGTAGTATCAGAGTGCAACACAGGAAATCATAAACTAGATGTACATGAAGTAATTGGGAGAAATAGACTCTTAGCAGTCATTCTGTGGAGCATATAAAGTGGTCTGAATACTTTTGTTACAGTAGTTTAGTCATTTCTTATACAGGATATAATAATAGTTATAATGTAATGTGTTATATATACAATAATGAATATAATATAATATGAGTTGGTCTCTTTCATTTTGCAATAAACCGTCTTGGCAGCAATGAGCTCAGAAAAAACCCAAAAGTTGAAGATGTTTAACATCTGACCATGAAAAATATATCTCTGAAAAGTAAGTGATATCTCTGAAAAGTAAGAATATGCTTGAGATGTATGAGCATCTACTTAAGAAGAAGATAGCTATTTTTGGAAGTCTTTGGATAACTTTTCATTAAAATCAAATGGGTCCTGGAATTAATTTATTTCTAACTTTTATTTTTTAAAACATGTACAAAAAGTGAAGCAACAACAGTCAATGTGTTGGCCCCAATAGAACTTTACAAACATTTCAATAAAGCCTGTATTATATCAGAGACATCACATACTTCAAATAGAAAATCAGGTAAATTAATTGCAATGATTCAATTTTTTTATTAAACTTATGGAATCAGTGAAATATTTTTGGAATTTAATTTAGTTGAAAATGAAATATGACACTATTTTGGTTGATACTATAGATCAAAGCAAAAGTCAAGTATTGAAGAACAAATTACAGATTTTGATATGATAATGTGGATAAAATATTTGTGGAGGACAGTAAAAACAATGCTATCATTAAATTAAGAAATTTATGGGACAGAAATACTTGAGATTAACTGCCATACACACTCAATTCAGTTGTGCCTAAATAATCATCTATATAATATTAATCAATACTTATAGTTGCTGAAATTTACTCATATTTTTATTATATACACAACTGAGTAACTGAAGTATAAACTTTTTTTTGACAAGGTTAATGTTGAATAAAAGACTATATATTACCATAGCAGTACATGCTTTCTTCTTTATGACTTAACATAAACTAAATATTTGAAATGTTGACCTTCAATGATTGACCTTATAAATCTTTAATATTCTACAATGGTATTGAAATGAAAAATGAATCCTTTAAATTTTTTTCACTTTGTTCCAAATCAATTTGAAGAGTTTAATTGAATTATTTAATCAGTGAGGTGCTGTAAATTCCATTCCCTTGATCCCCCACCCTCAAATTATCAGCTTTGTCTTTTCTACTAATGAAGTCTGCCAGCCCCTGGTTTGTATTCTCCTTCCCTGGAAACTTTTTATGGGTAGTAATTTGGGACAGTTATAGTCAGTGCATGAGATCTTTTCATTCAGTGTCTAGCAGAGACATATTTAGCAGAGGAAGCAACATTAAAATATCTGGAACTGTAGAGGAAATTCTAGGAACTCCAAATTATTTATATATATTCATATATTTAAATATATATATATATATTTAAAATATATTAAGTATATATATATTTATGAATAGATGAGTGTGGAAGAATTAAATGAGGAACTTGAAAAAAAGAATTAGGAGGGAAAGTGGACACCAAAGGCCTCATAATTGATTATTCAGGCAAAGGGCAGTTACTGAGAGTCTTCAAAATGAGGTAACATACTCCACTTTGAATCTGCAGAAAAACTTTCTTGCTAAAATCCTTAGTAGCTCTATGGAGGATAGATTCACTATAATGGGGGTTGGGTGATGAAAAGGAAAAAGTCAAGGCTATCTTCAAGGTTCCTGTTTGGGGAGCTTAGAGGTTCAGTGGGTAGATGATGTGATAGTGATTTTTAGGTGGGGAATATAGAGAAGGGATCAGTAGGGGAGAAAAAATGAGTTTGAAATGTTATGTATGCATTGTAGCCATCTGTGGAAGAGAAGGTGGAAATGTCCAGGAGGCATTTGGATACATAGCTCTGAATCTCAGTAAAGTCATGGAGACAGAGATATAGACCTGGACCCTTCGTAGTCACCCAAAGTAGTTCCTGGGGATGGGCCCGAATATTTCACATTGAAACAATGGTATATTGGTTAACTTGAGAGGGAGGTATTAACAAATATATAACTAAGGGAGGAGAGGTCATATTCAGCAATATTTTTTATAAAAGAGAGGGAAAGACTAATGACTTAAGAGGCTATACAATTACTAATCAAATTCTAGCATACCTAGGTTAAGATACTCTATCATAATTTAGTGTTTCATTTTGTGTATGTCTATTTTCTTTTATATCTACTAGAGAGGCATGTTAAAGTGATTAATAAGTCTTTTTTGGAATATTTTGCTTAAAACAATGTGATAAATAATTTCTTTAATTCTACAAGAAGTATTCAAATCTCCAATAGAAACAGTCTACAGAGTTGATGAAAGATATGCTTGGTGTCAAGAGATTTGGCTCTGCTACTTCTGGTTTCGGTCAAATTACTTGACTCCTTTAGCATTCAGTTTGAGAAATTTATTGAGTAGCTACTATGTTCATGGCACTCTGCCAGCAGTATAGGTATATACATGCAGTGCTACTTCTTCTCTTAAGGAGTACATGCTCCTGAGATGTAAATAATTTGAGCACAATCATGATAAAGCATAGTAGGATACATTTTTAAAAAGGGAGTAAGGGAGATATGAAGTGTTATGCAAATTAAAAGAAGAGAAAAATACTATTTTATAGGGAGATCAGGAGGAAAAGATGGAAAGGGGACAGAACATTTATTGAGTACCTACCATGTACTGTTTCTTTCCAAACATACTAGAATTTTGGAGCATTCAACCTAAAAATAGCACTGTCTGATATAAATGTAGTTGTAACTAATTATTAAAATTGTATTTAGTTAAATAAGGCCATGTGAGACCTAAAATTAAAGCCCAATATATGTGTTGTTTTCACATCCGTTGATGAGGAGGACTTCCACTGGCCTACCTGCAAGTTCCCTTCTCCACTTTGCTACTGTGGATATTGTCCCATAATCAAACAGCCCTCCTTATCAAGATGACCAGTCGCCCTTCCTGCTTGTCTCTGAGTAGGGATTTTAGTTCTCTGCCAACCCACAGGAATATTCAAACAAGCCAAACTCAGTCTACCACCAGAAGCAAGGGGTCCCTTGTTGACATGGTATGACAAAGCCTGCTTCCCACAGCCCTTGCCTGTTCCCTCTCTACCTGAATGCAACCCTGGCCCTGCGTGTTGTGTGATGTTCTGCCTGCAGCACCCCCGTCCCCATGCTGCGAGTTGAACAAACTGCTGTTGATCTCATCTGCCTGGTCTCATCTGATGTCATGTATTTGGCCATCCCATAAACCCAGGGTGGGAGTGCTTCTTCATCAACAAAGTAATTAAGAGTAATAGATAATCTATCATAAACTCGATAATTTAGTAATTGCCTAAAAATTCTTTAGTATTTATTTAACTAAAAAAAAACAAAACAAAACACAAACAAAATACAAAAGATGAACTCCTTACATATGTAAAAATTTCATAATCCCAGTCTGTGCCTACCTCAAATATTAGTTTCCACAACTGGAGTCTACTCCCCATTCAGTCTAAATGATTTACATTTCTTTTTAACTCTATATTGTGATAAATAGTCATCTTTTTACTTTTTGCTGTTTCCTGTCTGGTAAAAACAGTACAACACAACACCAAACAAAAGTAAACAAGAAATAACAACCGAATATCTTCACAATGAGGCTTTCCTGTATACCGCACTGAGAAGTTTACACCTTCCTTGTACTGTTTGTATGCAATTAAAGCTCATATTGTTGTAGAATGAAATTATTTGTTTATATACTTTCCTATTTTATTAGTCTGTGTTCACCTTCAGGACAAGATTTTCTTATTAATGCATATGTTGTATAAAATTTACCATAGTAGCTTTACCATAGTAGCTATCACCAGATAGATATCAGTGTTTAAAAATTCTAGCTCAATAAACACTATTGGATGAATGGATTTTGTAGCCACAAAACTCACTGTACAAAGAAATAACTTAATTTCTGCTTCTCTTTCTCCTGTCAACCCATCTAATGATCTGAATAATGGGAGGCCTAAGTGTCATCCAGGTAGGAAAACTTCAGATCTTCAACCATCCCTTGGCATCTGTTGGCCACCGCTGAGTTGTAACGGGTCTTGTGGTCTTTGGCATTGGGCTTTAAACCTGATATGCTGAGATCAGTGCAGTCCTAAATGTAGCCTTACCCATACATCTCTGCACTTTCTTCACCCCTATTTAGACTCCTTTCAGTCAGTGATCTGTTTTCTACATTTTTAGTGTCTTTTTGGGAACCAAGAAATGTTTAACTAGTTTCCGCCTTAGCTGGTCGTGCAGACTCTGAGCCTTCCCTTGGGCACCACACTCATCATCCCTAGAGACTGCTATTCTGACACCAGGTTTTCATGCACCCTGGGCTATACCCCAGGAAACAAAACACACTTCCTCTCTGCTTTGCCAAACTTATCTGGAGTTGAATTGTCCAAAAGCATCTGGAGTCTCATTCTATCATTCTGGTCATTCATTTTAAAGTCCTAATCAATTCCATTGTTGTAGGTAAGCATTTCCAAGAGGGAAGGTGACATTGCTCCCACCAGAATGTGGAGGGATTGCTTCTTCTGACCTTTTATGTCATTATATGGCCATCTGGTTGACATTTATCACATACTGATATGAACTATTGATGCATATATTTTTTCAGCTACATTATATATTATATAAGACAAAAGTAGGTTTATGGTTCTGAGTACACAAACCCAGGATTAATAAAGCTATTTAATAATCATGACCTACATGTCTTTTTTCATATGAACAACTGTGTATTTGTTTTAGCTTTTCAACTGCAACTTAAGCTTCCCTTCACCATTTTGGAAAGATTCTTTTAAATAAATGAAAGCTATACAAAAAATGATATTATTTCTTAAAAAATTATAGATATTCTTATTATGGCAATTTGGTGTGTCCCTTCATTAATCTGCCATTGTAAATTTAATGCGGTAGCTATTTAATGAGTGGCTTCCTGAATAAAAGATAGCAAAATTTACACTAAATCACATTTTTATTTTACATCAAATTCCACTACAGCAATGACAATTTCCAAACACCAAAAATTATTCTTCAGCTCTAGCTATGGCACACTTATTTCAAATAATATTTAATATAACAGCATTCTTAAGTATGACAATAGAATTGAGACAATTCCTCAGAGTTCATACCTAATTAGGTTTTAAGGTGGCTATAAGTCTTTTCAGTTTTTTTTCTTTTTTAAATTTAAACACAGTGGAGAAATGGATTAGATATTGTATGTCAGTTAGTTCAGCTATATTGTAGAACAAGCAGAATATCACATTATACATGCCATCCACCCTTGGGCTTACTCAACTGTAGAAAAATGGTTTCATGTTTTGTAAAACAAGATCAAATTAGAAGATTTAATCCAACAAATTTAATATTTGATCATCAATAAAAAGTGACAACTCTAAAGAAAAGCCTTAATGCCTGCAGAAGCAGATATGCCTCTGGAAATGAAAAGTTTCATTTCATATTGTTCAGAGTGTGCCAAGTGGGACTATTGTTTCCATTACTGTGAACATTTTATTACCATGTCTCCACAGGAATACTCTGGTTGAGAAAGCACTTTCATTCTAAGGTTTTTGCCCCTTTGGGCTCCAAGATTTTTATTGTTACTTTCGATCCAGAATTAACTTTTTCCCTCTTTTGAAATGTTTGATAAAATTTCAGTGTGGCAAATTTTCAGCTACTGGAGAGCATAAAAATGAGTTTTTTTGTCAGATAGAGAATTTTTCAGGTGTTGGGGATAGTTACAATTGATTTTGGAAAGTCATTCTTCAGATGGGAGACAGAATTCATTCATAAGAATTTCCTAAGGAGACCGATGAAATAAGTGGGTGGTAGATTGAGAGTTGGAAGATGTATAGAATCTGGAACCAGGAAAATTAGCTTTGTTAAAATAATTTAATCTGCTATCTTTTGTTCATAGGAAATGATTAGAAATAGGTGGTTCTGTGGCTGCACAGTTATCCCACTTCTAATTTGTGCTTTTTTTATATCTTCAATATCTTGAACACGTGGGCTCAAACTCCCTCCTTTGCACAAATGCTTGTATCAGAAAGGACTGTGAAACAGAGTAGAGAGGAGGTAAAAATGTTCCTTAATGCTCATCACCCCCTTCTCTATTTCCTTTTTGTGTCTCTCAAAAGGGCCCAAATACATGGCATTTTTCATGGAGATTTGTCATTGCCCCATGTCAAAGCTGTATGTTAGTTGCTTTGCCTTTTCTTCACTACTTTTCTTGCCCTTGTTACAGAACACAGAGCCAAGGGGGGCACAATATACTATTACCAAAAGGATCCCCTCCTAGGTTTGCATTGTCCATTGCCAAAGGAAAGACATCTCTCAATGCCAGAGATTTTCGAAAAGGAAAGGAAATATTTATTTAAAGCTATACAGAATTAAAACAGTGACCCAATGTCTTCAACAAAATCCCAAAGTCCCTTAAAACACCCACAAACACATAGTCATTCCTTTTCCCTCTGCCCCAATCTGGGGTACCGTATCTCAGGAAAAGTAGAGGTCCATGATTCAGGCTCCTGGCACCATCAGCTGTGTCACCGTCAGGATCTCCAATTAATCCAAAGTCATGTGGCACCTTCTCATGGCCCATTGGTAAAAGTCTTTTCACTTTTTTCTTCCAGGCAAAGTCTCTCCTGCTTCCTAAGCCATGTGGCCAAAGGGAGCACCCCAAAGCCATGGGGTCCTCACTCTTGCCAAAGCTGCAGGGGTCCCCCCATCAAAGCTGCAGGGGTCGCTGCTTTGGCATAGCCACATAGTTCTCTCCCAGCAAAGCTGTGGGAGCAGGGGAGTCACCACTCTGCCAAAGCTGAATGGTGGTTCTCTGCTAAAGCTGTATGGTGATTCTCCCTCACAGGGCTGCAGGAGTCCCCATTCTGGCCAAAGCTGTGTGGTTCTCCTTAGCATGGCTGCTGCATCCGGGTTTAAATCCACACACCAACCTTCCTCTGCAGCCCTATTTCCAACTACTCCCACAATTGGCTACACTTGCCAGCACTCCCATAACCTTCCAGCTTTTCTGGGCTGCCATGGTAAGTCTGAGTAGGCATGGCCCTGTGGTGTGGAGCCAACCATCTCCAAGCTCTCACGCAGGCTCTGTAACCAGGGAGAGTTGCCTCCCAATTACATCTTGAGTGGAAGTCACTCCCTTCTCCCTGGCTCAAAGCATAGTCATAGCTATTTAACATATCTATGAAACCAGTTAAAGGTTACAGATGTGTTAAATGACCATGCCCTGAGGTTAGCTGCAAAGCTGTTGCTATGCAAAACAGCTCTCAATGGCCCTGCTCTGTGTGTCCCCTCCCCCAACTCACACCAGTGTGGGGATAGGGGCAAGGACATCCTATATATTTTTCTAATATTTCCTGGACACCTTGAGTTCTGGACCCCATTCCAAATCCCTATTTGGACTCCCCCCCCCCTTAGTTATACCCTGTTATACCCTGAGCTTTCAGCAACTAGGATTATCCAAAAATTATTTTTAAGCCACTTTATTGAGGTATGATTTATATGCCATATATATACAATATATGAGACTTGTTAGTTTGGAGATAAGTGTACATCTTTGAAACCATCAATCCAATCTATGCAGTAAACATCCATTTCCTCCCAATATTTCATCCTACACTCTTTATTGTTATCATCATCATCATCATTTTTTTCTGATAAGAACACTTAACATAGGATCTACCCTTTTAGAAAATTTCTGAGTGTACAGTAAAACATTGTTAACTATAGGTTCTATGCTATA
>PVKM010022055.1:0-22148 GCA_004027735.1 Carollia perspicillata
TTTCTCCTAATTCCTTGGCTATCTTGCCTCCTCTGCCTGACTTAAGCCTGAAACAATGACAGAGGGTGGTGTAGCCCTGTGGGGCAAACGGAGGGCTCCCCAGGTGATCAGGCCTGAGAAAGGATATGTAAAATCCTGTGAAGCTTGCTTTGCTAAGAATGCTCTTAGTTAAATGACAAAGGCCCGAGCAGGAAATGAGTTTGTTTCCCAAAGTTTTGTAGCCTTTTAGCTGATAGGCCCAGAAGAAGCCCTAATAGTTCTTTGTATGCTATCTACTGTTCGATCCTTACTGCCTGACAATGACTGATGAGCTTTACCTGTATTCCTGCACAAATTAAACCCAATAAAAACTTGTCTAGGCAAGGGTCCGTGCACTTCCCCCCTTGAGTAGCCATGCCGTCCCTTTTCCTCCAAAGGACTCGGTAGTCTGTGTGAATTTGTCTCATATCTCATCCATCACACCACGGGCACTGCAAGACAATGTCCGCATCATACTGTGACCCACCTTGGCCCTGTATGTGTGCCCTTTGTGTTGTTACAGTATTAGAGCTTAATAGGTGTTATAACAGAACACCGACACCCCTAATAACAGGCCAGCTTTCCTAACTTCATGCTCTTAAAGAATACCACACTTATCATAATTGCAATTCATTATTAATGGCTTGTTCCCCTAATACTCTTGACCGCAAGGGTTGTTAGTCACAGGTAGAATGTAGTTCATGTGCAGTCAGCTTTCAGAGAATACCTGTTGATGGACTGCATGAAAGAATGCTCTGGGAAGCGTGGTGAAACAGGAGAAAAGGCTCTGATGGGGTGCTCAAGGAGAGGCTACACGAAGGTGGGATATTTGGTTTTGTTCTCTGAGATGAGATGAGATTCTCAGGATGGATGGAGACTGGCAATGCCAACATGTTCAATGAGAATAGCCAATGTGATGGCATGATAAGAGCAGAGAAAGTAGAATTGGTAGAGGTGAGATTGAAGACTAGAAAGGGAGACTAAAAACTTGAGAGTTTATCCTGTAGACAGTGGAAAGACATTGAAGAATTTTAAGCAAGGGGAAGGGGGTGACAAAATTGTATTTGTGCTTTCAGAAGATTATCAAGTGACAGCATAGGGGGAAGGAGCTCAGGCTGAGCAAACAGTAAGGAGAGGAATTAGGACATGCAGTAGGTTCAGTAAATATCTGTAAAATACGTGAATGGCATAAGCAAGATACAGTTAAACTTTTACATGAAAAAAAGGGTGCCTTTCTTTTATTTTGTCTTATCCACGTAGAGTCAACTGATTACTAACATCAGACTCTGCATAAATGAGCCAAGATTCCCAACTCTTCAGCAAAGAACCCAATCGTTACATAGCAAGCAACAAGGCAATATTGAGAGTGTGAGGGAAGCAGTCAATCAAGGTGGTAATGGATTTCATCAATGACTGGAGACGGAATTTCATTAAGTTGCATGTCAATAGCAGGAGCCATTTAACTTAGAATGGCAATGGTTTTACCGTTTTTTAAAAATCACGTGCTAAGATAATTTGGGAACATTTTCACGGTGGTAGCAAAATGTAATGCGCAATTAATCTCGTCCATTTTTATTATGAAAGCTAAAATATTAGAGAATGTTTGAAGGAGATTCTATTTTCTTTCCTTGTCTTTTACTTTTCAGGGGGCAGGGTAGACTCTTGGGTCATATTGCTTAATCTCTAGAACCCTAAGGAACGGATTCTTATCCCTTAAGCACCATTCCGGCCTCTTTCTCTGCAGGACATAAAGTTTTAACTGCCTGAGTATTATTCATGGGTGCCAACAAGAGAGCAAAGCAACATCCTCTTTAAATTGGGAAAGTAACTGCTCCAGGGTTGCCAACAGGCAGATTGCGGTTTTGCTGTCTGTGCCTCCACTCTTATTCAGATAACCTGGGGAATTTATAAAAAAAAAAAAACAAATGTTTTCTCTAACAGCCTGCTTTGGAAGGCTGTGCAAACTCTTATTTCATTAAATTAAAAAGAGGCACCAGGAAAACAATATGTCAGCCCCTCCCCTCCAGACTCCAAGGCCCAAGAGAATTCTGAATCTAGAAATAGTAAACATTCCATTACCAGGACAGTCATCAAACCTTGGAAATTAGCCATTTTTCTCGGGACCTCCATTTCCTCTTCTCTAGAGACTTTCCAGGTGGTCTGCAAGGGCCTTTCCAGTTCTGCTATGCCAGGATTTACAAGAGAGGATACGACTAGCAGTGCACTAGATATTAAGGGACAGAATCCCTTACGTTTAGGAGAAACACGTTTCAAACCCAGTGCTGTTGGCTTTTACATGCCGAGTGTTTCCTCGTCCTATTCAACCTCTTCGTTGGTGAGGTGCAAAACTCTGACGTAGAAGGAGCCCTGACGTGGCATGGTGAACACACAATACAATATACAGATGATGTATTTATTCTACAGAACTGTGTACCAAACTACATCATCTTATTAACCAATGTCACCCCAATAAATTTAATAAAGAAGAACTCTTGGAAGTGTCTAGGTCCCATTGTAGTTCCCCTCTCCTCGCAAAATTTGAGTGAGTTATTAAGTCCATTTATGCATTTTGTTTATTTTTCGTAATTTTAGTAATATGGAATATATTATCTACGAGACCTGCCAGGACTTTCTGCTCTCCAGTGCCCTGTACATACATCTTTTGCCCTAGACACTTCCCAGTGTGTGTGTCATAATGTCCTTTCAATGCACTGTGTGAACTTGTGGAGGCCACAGTGGGGAGAGGAAACTGGAAACCGAAGTCACACACTGCGAGCCACAGGGGAGTCTGGCCTCCTGTGTCTCAGACGAAAACTTTTCATCCTTGCAGATGCCTCACCAGCCTCCACTGAGCACAGCTCTGTCTCCAGGACGCTGTGCTGACCATCAGCAGCCCTCCTCATGCCCCTGCAGGAGAACCATGTCCTTACACCCAGCTCCAGAGACTTCTCATTGTGTCCATACAGTTGCTTTCTCTCGTTCCCTTGTTCTTCTTTTTTTTTTTTTCCTTAATTGCACAGACACCCAGCAGAATCAATGCAAATGCCCTCTCTGCGTACAATCTTTCTTTTTCCAAAGAAAAGAAGAAGTGGGGCATGGGGGTGAATGTGTCCTATGCAAATGTTCCTGTTTTTCTCGGTGGAACAACTGGACTTTTTAAATTTTTCCGGCGTCTCTCACCCGACCATTTTAGATTTCCTAAAATAAAAGTGAGGATTCCAAACCCCACTCCCCTCTCCTCTTCTGTCTCACTCTCACTCATATGCCAAGGTTTGTAAGGGTCATGTGTCTGGATTCCTCAGCATTGGCTCCGCTTCCTTCCTTCTCAGCTCTCTCCTTCTCATTGGTCTCACCAACAGAACCTCACCTCTAGTCTCAGCTGTTTCTCTGGACTCCCACTAGTGAACACCCGGACTGCAATGTCTTCTCTCAGTGTTTCCTCAGGCCCCTGCCTCCGAGGGCTGGCGGGGGAGCTGGAAGTCGGTCCCTAAGCACCGGTTCTGTTCTGGTGACTTGGACACAACGTATCTCCTGCTTTGTGCTCATCTGCTGGGGCAGTTGGTGGGAGAGATACTCGAGGAGCGGGGCACATCTCATGGAACGCTAAAAAGAGAGAACTGGAAGGATTTTTAGAAACTCTTCGAAAAGGAGAGATTTTAGCACAGGTCCTCAAAATCTTTCAATTGGACCCCCCCCAAAGTCTCCTGAAATGTCTCCCCGTCACTAGGTTTACACCTTCCAAACCTTCATCAGAATCCCACCAGAGTCATCTCTTTCCATGTCAAAGCTGATCGGCACCTGGCTATGCACATCTTTCTGAGGCAGGATAGTAAGAAGCTGGGAAAATCCCTTGGCGAGTGGAATGAGCAAACGGTGACAGACGGCTGACTCAAACTGGCCCCATGCAGGACCCTGACTCGCCTGCCTCCTGCTCCCCTTCAAGACCATTTCCTTCAGCACTAAGCCCTCAGGATAATGAGGTTCTGATCAACATCAAATGATCTTAGGAACAAAGGCGTGGGGCTGTTGACCAGAGAGACACAGTTTTGGTCAAACTAGAGATAACTTCTAGGCCACAGTCGAGTTGCAGCTCCAGGCCCAGAAAGCAACAAAACCAGATGAAGCAACACCAGGGCTGACATCAGGACCAGATGCAATGACTGATGACCCCCTACCCTAGCGCCAACCGATCATTAGCGATCACAACCCTGAAAGGACATACCTGGAGAGCCGATGAATATTCTGTTCAGATCCTCCCCTGAGACCTCCCCTAAAATTCCCGCCTTCCGAAAGTAGGAAAAAACCCTTAAGACAAAAGACCCAGGGTATTCTCTCTTGCTCGCTCCCTTCTCTCTCTCTCTCCCCTCCCCCCGCCCACACCTCTGTTTCCCCACAGCATGGGCACGCCTCCCCCCGGCCTTCTTCCCTTAGACACATATCCTTTGCTTTCATTTCTTTATCTCCAAGGTCCCTTCCTTTGCCTCGATAACTTGTTTCCTGAGTCCACACAGCCCAGTTGTCTCACGTCTTCTGTCTCTGTGACTTTCTAACAGGCTAAGCACACTTCTTGCACTAGAGTTCCTGGCTCTGAATCCCTTCTTTGTCGAAGTGAGGAACCAAGAGCCGACAATGCCATTCACATTGCCACAGCCCCCCAAGCCTCCGGGACAGCGTCTTGGTGTTTTAGCACAGCACGCAAAGCCCTCCACCGTCTGGCCCTCCCTTCTCCTCCAGTCCAATATCCTCCCTACCAGATCCTTCCCTGACCCTCACCTTGAATCCTGTGCTCCAGTCACACCCAGGAACCTCCAGATCACTGAATGCATCCTGCTCAATCTCCCTCTGCCCAGAATACTCTTTTGTTTAAAAAACTTGTTTTTCAATTACAGTTTACATTCAACATTATTTGATATTAGTTGCAGATGTACAATACAGGGGTTAGACAATCATGTACTCTACAAAGTATTCCCCTCAATAAGTCTAATGCTTACCTGGCACCATTTATAGTTATCACAATATTACTGACTCTATTTCCTATGCTGTACTGTGCATGCCCGTAACTATGCTGTAACTACCAATTTGTACTTCTGAATCCCTTCAGCTTCTTCACCCTACCCCCCAGTGCCCTCCCCTTTGGTAACCATCAGTCTGTTCTCCGCATCTGTGAGTCTGTTTGTGTTTTATTTGTTTATATTATTCTTTAGATTTGACGTATAAGTGAAATAATATATTTGCCTTTCTTCCCAGAATGCACTTGACCCATGAAATACCTCTTTATTTTTTAAAACTTAGCTCATGCTATGAAGCTTGTTTTCCACCACTGTGTTCAAGGAAAATTGAAACCTCTTCAGATTCACAAATCCATCTTAGACTGATTTCCATCAGTATATGAAGAAGACTTCTCAGACTTTAACAGAGTCTCTTCACTTTCCCAGGAAGACTGCAAGTTCCTTAAGGGCAGGGATATGCCTGTTCTGTTTATTTCTGACTCTTTGAGGCCGGGCACGTAATAACTGCTCAGTAAATGTTAAATAAATGAACAATTTATCACATTATTTCCTTTCTTAAAAATCTACCTGTAGGCACCTGGCTGAAATCTAAGCTGAAACAATTTAGACTTTTAATCTTCCTCCACTGATTCTGCCCTGCACTTTGTACTCTACACAGGAGAAGAACCTCTCAGTCATTTTGATCATTTCATTCAAAGACCACAGGACCCCAGGGGAAACACTAGGTCAACTGTGACATGTAGTATGGTGTGGTTTTTGTTTACATTATGTAAATAGCCATCTGTTCAGAAACTATTTTGGACTCATTTAATGTGTATACTTTAGAATAAAGGGGAAACTAGGAAAAGTGCACATCTCACTTTGGACCCATAAAAATCTGAGTGATATCTGATTGATTTCAAGTTATAAAAGGTCTCAATTTTGATGGTACATCCTTTCTCTTTGGTCAGAATGCTAAATCTTTTTAATTGCAGTTTAAGCACCTGTAGTCAAATTGTAAATGCCTTTCTCATTTAAATTCTAAATATTAAAATTCCAAACACCTCAATTATGTAAATGGTAAAAGTAAGGGGGAGTTTTTAAGTTTTTTCTGCCATTACCCTCCACTGCTACGAACTGTGGTTATTCTTTATGCCCCCAACAAGGTTGCTAAGTTCCCTGGGTGACCCCCGAAGTTCATTTTTGGAATTGAAGAAGAAGGCTAAATCCTGGCAGTTAGAAGATGTTAGTAAGGTGTTGACTTAACTTCCTTTGGAGCCCGGTATGACAGTCAATTCTTCAGAATTTTCCCTTGTCCTTATGTGTCCTTGGTGCTATGACTTCAGTGCTAGCTACTGTAGGGTAGGACTTGTCTCATTCACTTCTGTACTGTTAAAGCCTAGCATGGTGCCCAGGGCATAGGTCATATTCAATGAACATCTTCTCAGTTGAAACTATTGTTTTAGCTGCTTAGCCTGAGACTTTTTTAGGTACCATAATGCTTTTACATTGCTAGGATGTTTATGTCTCCCAAAGGCCCCCAATTAAGATAATTTGTAATAGGTGTTCTTCAGTTTCTCTCGAGGCATAGCCATGGGTTGGTGTGTGCTCCTGCTCTCCTGCTGCATGACTACTAGCTGTATATCCCACTATTTAATGAAAAGGTATGGGCTTGGAACTCGGAATACCTAGGTTAGACTGCCAGAAATACCACTTACTAGTTATGTGGTTTTAGACAAGTTAGGTAATCTCTTGAAACCTTTATGTCATCACTCTAAATGATATCCAAAGCATAGGATCAATTGAGGATCTATAAATATAATGTATAGGAAAACATTTCGGTAAACTGCATTGCAATCTATAAATGCTAAGTGTTATAATAATAATACTAATTGAAGCACTGGCTGACTAATACTCAGCATAAAAACTGGAAATTGTCACTAAACAATGATATATATGTTCCTTGGCATAAGAACCAGACATCGTGTATGTTTGGAGAACACACTGAGGAGAAGACCCACTTCATCAAAGAAATAAACACTTCTTGCTCTAATAATAGCTTGCCATACTATTGAATTTTCCCCACTTTTCTATAACAAATTTATTTGTGTTAGAATGTTACAAACTTGCTATTGTAAAAATTGCTATTTTCCCCATTAAGAGGCCAGTAGAGATGCAGAAGACTTTGTTCCAGATCAATAACGTTGGTCCAAACCATGTGATCTACATGAAGACGCAATTGCATGGTGCTGGACGCACTCAGCTCTTCATTCGCATTCTCCGACTGTTCGGGCACTTCTCTGGGCAATGGCGGCAGACCCAGAGCTGGAGGCTCCGCTATTCTGTGGGGGTCGGCTGGGCTCACTCCCACCTGGCACGGTGGGAGCAATCTGAGAACAGCCTGGTGGCATCCATAGGGCAGCTGCCCAGCTGATCCACGGAAGTCCCACCCCCCAACTCCAACCAAATCCTTTTCAAAACCAAGTGTGTTTGTAGATTCACAGCCTCGAGTATTTCCCCGTGGGAGATTACATAAACCTAGAATGAAAATATGAGATGCATCCATTTCCCATGACTTGGATGGGATAACATATTCAGTTCTAATTGACTCTGGAGAATCCAAGTCAATTAAACTAAGGGTAAAATAGGAATGAAAAGCTGTATTATTTTACTAGCTTGGTTATTTTGTAAAAATAGAAAGAAATAAATGTAAAATTTGGATAGTCCCCCAGCATTGAGATGTGCCATCTATACTAGGCTGTTTGGAGTGATTAGAGGTTGATTTCTTTAAGTTATTTTTCAATGAGCTGAGAAGAGAATGTGAGTGTCCAACAGTCTGAGCCTTATCTTACTAGGCTGTAAAACATCAGGTCCTCTCTGGTAAGTGAGCAAAGCACTGCCGTGTAGGTTCAGTATCTTTATGGGAATAGAACCCAGTGTCTGCATATGTTTTGAAAGAATAAATTTAAAAATAAGAATGCTGAGAAATACAAAATAGGATCCACTTGACATTAATTAAGCACCTACTATGTTCCACACATGGAGCTAGGTTCAAGGAATTGAGGAATAACTAAATTGCCTAAAGAGATTTTCAAATACTAAAGACATATAGACAATCAAGGAAATGTAATTTACTTGCTATGTAAACATTATTTTTGAGGGTATTGATGAGGAAGTGGTTAATTTTGAGAAAAGACAGAACTAAATTATGGAAGTTTCTACAGAGGTACTGAGTGGAGTCTTAAAAGATTAGTCGAGTTCCAGCAGAGGTGAAGGGGATGCTATTCTGGGCAAGAACACCGCATAGTGAAAGTTCATGGAACATATGGGCTTGAGAATAGCTCTGTCTGGCTAGTTCGTAGGAAATACAGGGAGAGAAAAGGAAGAAAAAGGAACGACTGGGGAAATGGAAAGAGATAAGACTTGGTGCATTGATTAAAGCCACATTTTAAAAAGAATTGTACTCTTGCAGATTTTGAACTTTCTACTGTAAGAAATGGAAAACTAAAGATTTTAAAGAACAGATAGGATACATCCAAGTTGGCAAACTAATACACATATACTTATTTATTTATTTATGAAGAAACATTCATTTAACAAGCTATATATAGTATATTAACAAATATATTTATTTATTTATTTATTTATTTATAAATAAATATTTATTTCACAAACTATATATATATATATATAACTATATATATAGTTATATATATATAACTATATATATATAGTTATATATATATAGTTTGTTAAATAAAAAGGAAGGAGAGGTAGAAACACATGTCCTGAAATGCTAAGTTGTCTACATTCTGCACCAAACTGATCATACTTTGCCTAGACCTTGCAATAAATACTGATTAATCACTTAAACTTTATACTTGATCATCCTTGTCTTCAACAAAAACTTATTAAAATCCAAATTGTGCTAGATTTATGAGGCACAATGTTGATAAAGACAAGTATAGTGCTGGTCTTCATGGAATTTAAAATCTATCAGGGAGATAACTATTAAACTTCTAAAAGAGATACTTACAGATTGTGATAAGTCTACTCCAGTAACATGTGAAATAGTCACATAACTCACTGGTTCTGACTTACAAAGTTTCAGACTGGGCTCATCACCATCATCCTCATCAGACATCTATGGCAGTTACTTTTGTTTTGTTTTGTTTTTGAAATAGGAAAACTACATTCTCCTCTCCGTACATTCTTTTTTATATATTCTCCATGGCCTTTGTCAGTGAATTTTGAGTAATGTAGTCTCAAAACAAACCACTGTAATATCTGCAAGAATTTTTTTTTGCTATTCCTAACATTTGTAAATTACTAGAAATCGTTATATTTTGCTGAAGAGAAATCGTCAAGCTTTTCTCAGCTGGAGTCTTTGAAATATATGGGTTCACTGGCAGAAGGGACAGATGGTTGAGCTAATGTTAGTAATTACAGAGAGAAAAAGTCCACTGTTGACCTGAAAATGCAACAGAATCTATTCCTTTATAACTTTGCAGTGACTACTTAGCTCAAATCCTAATTATTACAAAATTGTGAAAAGAATGGTTTAACGTCAGAAAATTTCCCTAATAACCTGAGAATACTAGGCCATCTCTCTCTATATGTAACTACTAGCCCATTTATGTTACAGCATACCTAATCGTATTCAGTCTGTGATCTACTGAGATTTTTTTTCAACACAGTTTTTTTTCATGTTTTTAATGTAATCTTATTGCATATTTTTCCCATTACCATTTAGTCCCAGTATACCCTACTCCCCTCAGCAATCTGAGAATTTAATTCAATGTTCACTTGTACTACTCCAGGTGCAAAGGTGAAGGTTAGCCTCAATAGAAAAGTAACTCAACAATCTAATATGAATTCTCATGAGATCATCTTTTTCTCCAACCACTTAAATTTTAATTGAGTCATTTTCCAGGCTCTGTCGCCTGGAGTGGCTGATTTTGCAACTTGGTCACACACCCCCATCTTGCTCAGATTTGGCAAAGACCTAGGCAAGGTGCACCTGTGGTTGAAATAGCCTTCAGTGTCTGAGCTGACTCATGTCAAAGGAGGCGGAAACTAGTATTTCTGAGCATGCTATATTTACTGAGCCATTTCATTAGTCTAGTCACTCTACACAGACATCTGCACAATACACATTTTCTCTCTGTCCCTAAGATTATGTAACCCTCACCATCACTTACATAAAAGTTAGCTTCAGTGTTACCTGATAAAAGCCACTATTTTTTTTGTTTGTTTAGTTCCTATTATAGCCCAGGTACTGTGCTACGTATTTCACATACAGCACTGCTAATTTTCGCAACATTGCAAATTCAGTACCCTTATTCTCAGAAGAGATAGGCAGCTTGTGCAAGGTCACCACACAGGGCTGAGATGTAAACCCAGGTCTGTCAGACTCCCTGGCATGTGTATCTTGCAATACATTCCACCGAGAAATGTTCAAAAAAGATGATTTATTTTGATGTGATTTTCCTTTGTGAGGTTCTTAATACAACCAATTAAACATTAGCACTTTCCTTCAAATTGAGCTGGGTTTGAATGCACATTAAATATTTTTAAAGGACTTTTCATATGGAAAACAATTTTAGCAGAACAAGCGCTGATCAGAAATGAGATCTGAAAACAAGTGACCTTGGGAAGTCCTTCCCTCGCCTGGGAAAATTTCCTCACTTGTAAAAACGGAATGAAGGTTGAGGGGAGGCAAACTGGAAAAGTAAACTCTCACAGTCTCTTTTAACTCTCCCAGTTCTAACAGTCTACCCAGTTATTTAGAATTCAATGCTACCTTTTGCAAAGGAGCCATAAGAAAGACTATAACGTGCAATTTACTTTGAAGAAAAATTCTCCACGTGTCTGCATTTCCCAAGTTACTCAACGTCTTTCCCTTGCATGCAACTGGAGGGAACAGCAGTTACAATACCTGAAGTGGACAAGTGACATCCATTCGAAGTCTTCTTGACCAGTGAATACAAATAAGTGCTCCCAGCCAATGAATCCAATTCTTGTTTTCAACTAGAAATGGATTCCAACATAATTCAATTTAAGGAACTGGTGTCTTAATGTTAACCACGAACATGTAATGAGGTTGTTTAAATGAGAAAACGGAGGCTGGATTTAGTCATGTCCTTCACAAAAGCCTGGGCAGCTCCAACGCTAGTGGACGGTGCTACAATAAAAACACCCATACTCCTTTAAAGAAGGAGGCCGGTGAGCGTCCCAGGCAGACAGCTATCACAGAGCAAGCTATCTCACTGCCTTTGTGGCCTAAGTTGAGGACTACATAGAAGACAGGGAAGGAAAAAAGAAATAGGGGGTGGGGCGGGGGTTTGGAAAGTACTGGAAAGCCATCCATAATGGGCTTTTTCCTCTAGGAAATTTTTCACATGGTGGTAGGTGCAGACAGTTAGAATAGTTCACCATGATTTTGCAGCCTGGTCTCTGATGTATCACTGGAACTAATTCCTACAGTTCTATGAAGGACATTACACATTCCATTCCTACCATTTTTAATAATAGTAATTTTAATGCATTTTTTTCTCCAGCTTGAATGAGAAAAATGAAGAGCGATTGATAGGCTCTGCGTTTTTAGAACACCTTTCGACAAGACTGAAAGCAGAAGGCACTCCTCGTCAGCTCTGCTGAAAACAGAAAGTAGCCATCTGCTGGGCTTCTAGACTCACCCAACTCTACAGTGCTGTGTGGTCCAGCACAGTAGACACAGCCCAAGACATACTCATGCCTTAGCCACAATGATCCTTAAACAGAGTCACAGCCCCATGTGCTTTCAAGCAACCTATTTAAGACATTTAGTTAAGATGCCCTCTCTCTGTACTTTAAAGAACTAAGGAAAAGAAAGAGGCTACTTCTGGACCTGCAAGATACAAATACCTCCAGTGGACTCAATAGTAATCTTAGAGACTCTCTGGGTTTCACTGCAGTTCTATCCAGCTAGCAGGTGGGATTGGGACGGAGTGGGGGTGAGTTTCTTTGCTCTTTATAAAGTAAATGCTGTGTTGAGACTTGAACAGAGAAAGCAATGAAACTATTTTAATTTTGCTTGTTCATTTGATTTTGTTTCATTCGTTTGTTTTCTGCTTCCTTCCAGAATCTCTTTCTCGTGTCTAAATCCTCTTCCATCTACAGTCCTTCTGTGTTTGTCCTTCTACACTGTACTGTACCGGAAACTGTGTTGGAAAGGTATTTCTCAGCGAACCCCTTCTCCCCTAACATTCCTGATCAGCTCCTACTGAGTTTTCTAAAGGCAAAGTACCGAGCAAAGGTGATTTTCTCTCCCACCAAAGGCAAAACTCTTTGATATATATTGAAGTTTACTGATATCTGAAGGAAGACTACTAATCTGAAAAGAGAAGTTGACTCTTAATCATCTTTTAATGAGGGACCCTTCCCCACTGGCAGTAGCTTTGAGAACACAATGCTACACTTGATTGCTCAACAGCTGATTGAAGACTGAGATGTTGGAGAGGAGATCTGTGCGAACAATGTTGACTGGCAAGCCAGGCTTCTCAGGCGCCTTCCTTCTGTCCTGCTCAACTCTATTATACAGGCTGAGAAAGCTCAATACTTCCCCAGCTCCAAGTGGCTGTGTGAGTTCCAGGCAATGAGAAGGGCAAGAGTCAGACAGGAGTTTCTTAAAAAGCCTGTGCTTTCCTAATGGAAAGAACAAATAAAGCTTGTTCTTCTGCCTCACCTCTCTTCTTTCTGGTCTGGATACAGATGTGATGTCTGCAACCACGACAACCACCTTTGAGTCAACAAGCATAAGGACAAAACCAAAGAACTAAAAATGATGGACCCAAAATATGGACAGACCCTGAGTCTCTGACAGCACGGCTGACTGAGCCAGCTGGATTAACAATTGACTTCAGTCTTTCTTACTGATGAGAAAAATGGGCTTTGGTTTCTTAAGCCACATTGTTCCTGGTTTGCAACTGAAGTTATTACAAATGACAGAGAAATGATGACTTAGACATCTGATAAGCCATTTATCTATAATGATATCTTGCAATTGTGTTTGGCGTTTTCCAGTTTACAAAGTTGTTTCGCCACATATGATTTCATTGAACCCGCACAATAAGATGGTAAGGCAGGAGCCGTTACTCTACCTTTAAAGGTGAGCCTGTTTAAACTCAATGGGTTTAAATAACTTGCCCAAATTCACAGAAAGAGAATGTGGCAGGATTCAGGACTCGAACCCTTAGCCTCTGACTCCAGTTGCCAATTAACTCGACTTGGCTCCTCTCGGAAGCCAAGTTCTTGTCTTCATAGAGTGATTACATTCTTAACGATCCCTGAAGAGCTTCTGTTAATCAGTCTTCAGAAGATAACAAATGGGAATTGGATAAAAATTACAGAAGTCATTGTCTGGAGCGAACCACGTCACTGTGGTAAACCCTGTGGTTTTAAAGAGGAATAGTAAAATATCCTATTTGGGGGCTTTCGCAGGCCACTAGGAAAGACAATCATGGGCATCGCGAACATAAGTTATTCTAAATACGATACAGAGTGGCCCATAAAAGACGTATGTTTATTGTAGCACAGAGATACTAACGCTGCCTTTAGGGGAAGCGGGAATGAGGGGTGTGAGAGGGAGAGTGCCAGGGCAACAAACACAGCGTGCATCGCTGAGCAGCCTTGTACGGCTGTGTACATTTTGGGGAGTGGTGATTTATGGGACCCCAAGGCTAACCAAGTCTAGATCCTACAGATTGTTGTAGGTCCCAAAGTTTTGTATTTATAGGGGTGGTTAAGACTGATAGATTTCAAAAATGGCCATATTATTTATAGAAGTACATTTTTGAACTCTCTTCTAGCGTCGAGCAATAAAAGGGAAGTAGATAAGACTGCAGACAGGGAGCAAAGATACTGGGACAATCTTTCTAGCAAGAAATCATGAGATCAAAAGTTTAAGTAATATCTGTGGATTGATTAGGAGGAAGCAGATTAGAGGGATCTCAAATACATCTATGGGCTATCATGGACAATCAGACATGGTTGCGGGGGAGGGTGGTGCATGAGAAGGAAGGAAATAGGATTGTATGGAAGTTTCTGGCTCAGGCTTCTGAGGAAGTGGTAGTGCCACCTCTACATACTCCGTGAAGATAGTGTCACCTTCATGAGAAGAAATACTAAGGGAGATATAGAGAGGTGTAGAAAGGCATAACAAATGAAATAAATTCTACATTGCACACATTGAGTTTGACAGTCTTTTAGAACATTCGGATGGAGATGTTCATAAAAGAATTGGAAATAAAAACCTGTAACTCAGTGAATAATTCTGGTCTAGAGAAATGAATTTCTGCAGTCATGAAAGTAAACAGAATCTCATGGGGACATGTGGAGAGAGAGAAAAGAAGAGAACAGAACTCTGGAGGAACACAAACATTCGAAGATGAAGTAAAAGCACAAGATCCAGCAAAGAAAATTGAGTAAGGGAAATCAGATGGGTAAGAGAAAAGCAAGCAAACACATAAAACGTGTTTCCAGAAAGACAGGATGATCTCAAGGAGTTAGAGAGCAGACAGTAATAATGTCAGTGATAACAGGTGAAATTATTGAGCACTTACTATACATGCAGTATTGCACTTCATCTCCGCATTGTCAATTATTGTGAAGAGGTTAAGTAACATAAGGGCTGAACCTTGACAATCAGATTTCGCCACAAGATGATCATTAGTGACTTTTGACTTTGGAAGAAAAGAGTTTCAGTCAAGTAATAAGAGTAGCAGCCAGATTGCTGTGGGCTGAAGAGTGAGTGGGAAGTGAGGAAATAGAAGACAGTGGAAGAGCCTATTCTTTTTAAGAATATTGACTGGAGTAGAAAGAAAACATCCCAAGGCCACAGGGTCATTTTTGTCACACAGTAAAGACTCTAGCTATGAGGAAGGAGTGGAAAGAGGGAATTATATGGACAAAGGAGAGATTAGGGTGATGCTATAAGGTCCCTGATGTGAACAGGATGAGCTCACTGCACTCCTGGAGGAAGAAGGAGCCCTGGGGAGGAAAGACGCACATGTCTTTCCCTGAGGACAGTGGAAAAGCACTATGACCAGCTGCAGGATCTGAGGGCGCGCATACACTCGGGGGTGGGCAAATGGAGGTTTGTAGTTGTGAGTATGCAAAGTGCTGTGTTTATTCTTGTATTTTGATCTACAGTTCTAAGTATGCAAAATACAGTTTATTCTTGTATTATCAGTTATTAATTATTGCATTATTTTCCATACAAACAACTGTAAACCTACATTTGCCCACCCCTGTAAAAGTAGCCGACTGGAATTAGTAGTCATCTAACTACAGAGTTGCTTACAGCTGCTCCAGGGGTTGTTGACCATTGGTCATCGGTCTCCAGCAATGCTCATCTTCTGTGTTCAGTCTGAGGGAAAGCAATTTGCATGGATTAGTCACTGTTTTTTACATTTCTAGCCGATTTGTCAACTGTAGAGAACTCTAACACTCTCTTTCTGCAAGTGCCCCAAATTCAGACTTTATGGAGTGATGTCTTACATTGGCTTCCTCTGGAACCAGACCTCAAGATTTGAATTTTAGTGCAAGTTTATTTGGGAAGGGATACCAGGAAGTGCCAGGAGAGAAGTGAAGAAATGAGATGGGAAGACAGGAAGTGAGTGCAGGATCCTGGATTAAGCGGGTTCCCGCTGTGGGCAACTGAGTTTCCACTTTCTCTGGGAGTACCAAGAGATGGTGCTGACCCGGCCTCAGAGTTGACTGCTCCCCAGGCAAGAGGAAGCTGGGGTATTTATCTATTAATATTTGTTGGTCATCGATGACAGTGCTCCCAGGATGGATAACTCCTTGGCACTTCGGATGCGCCCTGCTTTTGAGCTGAAACCTGTCGCTATCGCCAAAGAATGCTCCCTCCAGACAGAGAGCCACAGATGTTAGCAGCGAGGACGTTCGGGTCAAGGTCAGACACTGATGGTGTCTACTCCAAAGTTACTGTGTGTCGGGCCCTTTGCTAAAGGCAGTAGACCCAAGTATCAGTGAGATAAAGCCTCACCCTTCAAGAAATCATAATATTGTAAGAGAGAAAAATGTAAGCCAATTATAATGTTCAATAAGTACACCAATACCAGCATATATACAAGAGGCAAAAATAATCTTGAAGAGAAAATGGTTAAGTACACAGATACTAATAATCATAGAGGGCTTCAAGAAAAGACAATTACCGACATGGGATTTGAAGGATGCACAGGACCTCCCCAGCCCTGAGAGGAAGAGGAAGGGGCATCCCAGTCAGTGGTTTGGAAGGCATGGGAGCTAGGAAACGGCACGACTGTGTGTAGATACAGAGAGCAACCATGAACTCCATTGTAAGTGCTTAGACTTGGCAATGGGAAGCCATAGAAGTTTTAAGCAGGAGAACAATATAACAGATATATATTTTTGAAAGATCACTTTGACAACTACGTGGTGAACGGTTTGTATTGATTTTTGGTGAGAGGTGAAAACGGGAAACAGAAAGACTAGTTAAGATGGTACATTAAATTTCTCATTTCTGAGCTATAGCTAGAAGCCTCCTTTTGCATGAGGTGGTAAGGGTTATTGAAGGCATAGTCAAAGAGAGGAAGGGAGCCAAATTCAGGAAACAGCCCTAAGGTGGGCTGAGCAAGCCCACGAGTGCCCCAGACAGCAGTGAGGATTCAGAATTCAGCTCACAGTTCAAGACGACATTTTTGCAGAGGAACAGGATTACAAGCAGCCTTTGGGGTAAAATAATACTTGCACCTAAAGCTTATAAATACATAAGACATCCAAACAGCCTCCCTGATTCAGCTCAAATTAAGTACAGTTACCTTTGAAAGGTTAGTGAGCTTGGCTTTTGCTGAAGTGTTCCTTCTCACACTGCGTTGTGACACTATGCTGACATATTGCCTTCACTTTGAGGATTTAGCTCCCTTCAGATGTAGTTCACCAAATAGGTGTTGTAAAGTCCCAGCACATCAAGGGGGTGATTAGTGGTGATGGGTAGAGACAGGGACAGAGAGAGGACTGTGCACAGGAAGACGAAGCCTCTCCAGAGCCAGCAGAACACATCTGCAGCCCAGGTTTTCCAAGGCGTCACCCTCCCTCCCTCTAATCTGCCCCTTGGTGGGCCACAAAGTGAAGTCCCACCCTTCTGACAAGGCCTGGTCATCACAACCACACAGCCCAGTGATCCTCTCTCAGAGCTAGTTCAAGAGCGATCCTCAGGGAGCAACTTGGAGCCGACAAAGGGAAAGCTGCCTTTAAATTCAGCCCTGGGCTTCCAAGGAGCTTGCCCTGACAGCTGCTGGGGCCCTGTCCCTGCGAAATGAGCAAAGCAGTTTCAGGGCAGATCAGGCAGCCCCTTGGGCAGTCAGGCTCCTAGGAAAAAACAGTCTGCCCTATTTGGGTTCCTGGTCTGTGAACTCCCCTAGCAACAGTGTGTCCAAGAAATTTCTGAACTTGCAGCTGGCACTGGCTTTTCCCATTCATTGACAAGGAAGCCTAAAGAAAGATCAGGAACGGCAAGGGCACCGAAGAAGGGCTGGAGAGGGCCTTAGCAAGACAGCAGCATGAATAAATCTTCAATTAATGTTAGTTGCCCTTGTGGGGCTGGTGCTGTTGGTTCTTCCTCAGACGTGGGAGGGAGGATAAGTTCAGCGCATTCTTATGAATAAAAAATTCTATTAGGCAACCATGAACTCACAGAGAACAAAGGTAGAACCGATTGTTCCATTACCTTTCTCATCAAATCACCGATTTATTGATACAAGAGGTCACCTGGCGTCTCTTTAGTCACAGGTCTCTTGTCCTTACCATGCCTTCCTCTTTCTACCTCTCCACTCTCCCCAGGGGTCAGAGCTTCATCCTAGAGAAGGGGTAACAGACTGTACTTTCAGACTCTGGAGAGCGACCACAGGTCCCTCTGCTAAAGAGAAAGTCACACTCAGACAAATTCTTCTCTACACTGTATTGCCTTCCTCCCAGAGCATACCTCCAATGTATTATTATTATTATTATTATTATTATTATTATTATACAAATACTGTCTCTGTTTCATCATTTTTTTCTTACTGAACTCCTACAATTCTATAAGGAATAAGAAAAGGCAGGGACAGCTAAATGAAAAAGAAAACTATGTCCCACCACATTACTGTTGCTGCTGTGATGATGGTGAAGGATGATGAGGATGAGGATGATGAGTTGCTATGTCATTATTATACCTGTGGCTATGAATTCACTCACATCTAAACTCCAGAAATTGAAAAATGCCCATGTTTTTATGTAATGAACATTCACATCCTCAGCTTTTGTCCCAGTGAATAATTCAAAAACTTATTTGTGATTGCCAAAGTTTAGTTATTATAGAAAATAACCTTGTTTTTTAAATAAAAAAAGAAAGAAATAGTAAAAAAGTATACTACAGCCCAACAGCCAGTATCAGAAAAACAGTGGCAACAGTTTCAATGGGATGAGGAGAATTGGTTTACAACACATTAAATCCAGGCATTAGAGGAGGTAAAAAAACAAATTAGGAACCAGATCGTTGGGAAGCTGATTTCCAAGTTGGGTTAGAACTGCTAGCAATACTTCCGCAAAGCCAAGCCGAAAAGTAAATGACGGTGGAGCTGTTTCTGTCATCCCTGCCTGGAGCCAGGATTGGTTTTGGAGTCCAGGGAGCTCGGGTTACAGGCAAGGGTAGTAAGAAATAAGTGCCCCACCCCCACCCCGTCAGAGGCTACAGGAAGAGAGAGCTTGTGTTTCTATTACTTGTTATTAAGTTGTTACTTGTTACTCATATTTGATTTCAGGAAGAAACCTCTCAAAATCAATGAAGAATAAATCCTTTTAAATTCTGAATATTACAACATTTCTTGGATGTAAAATATTTTTTTCGCAATTAAACTTTGAAACCTGCTTCCCAAGTCCCAGCTTGATCCAGAGAGGGACACATGTGAAGTCTCAAACCAGAGAATAAATACTGGTAAGAATATGTTTTCTGTTTTCAGATCATAGCACAATATCTGTATACAATCAGATCTAACATAATAGCACAAACCTCCTAATTATATTTTGGGGCCTGCTATATTTCTCTTCTTTACCTTTCAGAGAAGAGAGAGTCACTGATGCATTATTTATCTCTGCGCCGATCACAGTTAAGCTGCAGCTGTAAAGCTCATGGGCATTTTCCTTCCCTTCTCCTTGCCTCACATCCAAGGTCAGAGGGAACAGAGATGGTGAGTGCGTCTGCACAGTGGCTTCCCTCCCTTACTCCTTTCTCCACAAAGCAGCCAAGATGTTTTCGAGCCAAGGGACGCTTGAAAACAACGTTTCTCAACCAGGTGCCCTCCAAGAGATATTTGGCAATGTCTGGAGATGTTTTGAATTGTCATAATGGGGTGTGGGGGTGCTACGAGCATCTGATAGGTAGAAGCTAAGGATGCTGCAAACATCCTACGGAGCACAAGAATACTCCCAACAGGTGCCCATTACGCTGAAGTTGAGAAACCCTGCTTTAAAACATGAGTTATAGTATGTCCTACTCCTGCTCAAAACACTCCCAAGGCTTTCCATAACACTCAGAATGGCATTCAATTCTTCTTGGAAAGTACATGTTTATAAATAAATAAACTAAATAAGTAAGTACAGCACAATTTGTTTGCCATCCCCCATAATCTTGTTGAAAAATATATTAAGTTGAACCAAAAGGGAGTCTGGGATAAGCGTCATACGGCTTAATGAAAAAACTCAGATGTAAAGGTTGCTGGGTTTAATAGACGTGTTAGAGATGAAGGAAGGGCATTTCGAGTAGCAACTCATAAGAGGAAAGGGGCAAGAGCAGAAAAATAAAGGGCATATGCAAGAGTAGACATTCTGGACTAGCAGTTGCAGATATGGGAGAGAATTGCAATGGGAAAGAATGAGAAGTTGGATAGATTTACTGTAGAGCATTTTACGTGTTGGAACTGGGGTTTTAGTGACATGGAGCCATTGAAGATTTTCAGGCCAGATAACAATTGAGAAACTATGTTTTAGGTAGACTTTTCTGGCTGCATAGTACACTGCACATTACGGAAGCATGACCAGAGTCAGGAAATGTAAGACTAAAAATAATCTGAGTGTGATATAATTTGTACCTGAATAAGAGTGAATACAATCAGAATATACAGAAAGGCAACAGAATATGCATAGAACAGGAGGCTTTCAAAATTCACCCAGCAGCAATTATTAAGCATGTAGAAGTCCAGAAAAAGAACTTGATCCTGAACATATAGAAAAGAAATGGTACTGGATTCCCCACTCCAAAAACTCCCAGTTCACTGAACATCATTCGTTAATTCATTAATTCATTTATTATTAAATATTTATTCCTGCTAGATTCAATAAACATACTCTCTTTCTTAAGGCATCATAAAGTTATACAAATGGATTATCTAAAATGCTACTATTATTTAAAATAGTAAGGTTCTAATAGTCTAGTTAAAGGACTAGATAGAGTTAGCAGGGGCAACAATCTCCATGGACCTGTCCTATGATGCTACAAACCAGAACTGTCCCCGGCTCATCAATTTGAGAGAGAGAGAGAGAACAGATGCTCTCCTAAAAACCACTCAGTCCCTAGACACTAGTCGTGGTCACAGAGAACAGGACTCTACACTTGATGCTAACAAGAAACATACCAAATTAATTTTCACCCACTTTCCTTAAAGACCCAGAAAATCAGTCTGAAATTATTTGCAAGCAGTTCATTGCCTATTTTTAAGATACATATCAAGAAAAAAACAAAAGTCACTGTTTAGGTAAAACACTGGTATCCTATAGGCTACACTCTATAGTAGGCTCTTCACCTGGAGTGATTTCTCCTTAAGGTTTAGAAACCAATGAACTTTACTTTCATATAAGAACAACTAAGAACAACTGGTTATTTGTAGGTAACCAGCCTGATCCTCAGATATTCCTGCATCCACAACTGAGTCTTCAGCGCATGTCCCAGACTTCCACTTCTGCCGAAATAATAGACTACCTAACCAGGAAATGGCCTCATTGAGCACACCAAAAATGTCTAGACAAATATACTGAATACCCTTTAAATTCATAACTAAAATTCTGAGAAAGCAAGGGAAGTTCTCAGGGACCAGACATAAAGAGCACACTGAAAATTCAAACGGAGGTAGGGGAGCAGAAGGTGCAGCCGCCCTAGGAGGTACCGCCAGTCTCAGTGGTCCGTGTTTTATGTTGTCGTATTTTATCACCATGGTAGATGAACCCTCGGGCCCATGGGAAGCAGGGGAAGGGAACTGACTCTGGCATAGAGTTCAGTCCCTTGACAGTTGGATTAGTTAAATACATCAAAAGGACTTGGTGTCTGCCCTGTATTTGAACGAGAAAGCAGGTTTCCCTTAAAAATGCATAATTATGAAACTGTCACATATGGATTTGGGGTTGAATTTATACCACCTGCATGGTGTGTGGACTTAAGACAAAGAAAAGAATGTTAAAATTGATCCCAGTTTGTAATGCCTCCAAGCTCTAGGCTGACAAAACTTTTAAATCACTTTAGAGAAATGCACTTCAGCCAGGTCATACAAAATTTCCAGAGGGAAAGCTGGTCTAAGGAAGCCCTCACATTCAAAAATAGAAAGCATGTGAGAAAACAACCCACCATCAGCAAGATCAGCATACACACACACACACACACACACACACACACACACACACAGAATCAGGCTATCAAGAAAACTGTGGGAGTAAATGCAGATAACTGTTCTTGAACAACAATAAAATAATTAAAAATAAAAATAAAAAAAGAAAATTATACTGCAAAATAATCTAGAATTATAAATTATTGTATTTTAAATGATTAATAATATAAAAGAAGGAATTAGGGCACAAAAGTAGTCTATAAAAAAGAATAAATATATTTGAGAAATAACCACAAAACACTTCTAGAAATAAGAAACTGATCATTTAAATTAAAACCCACAAATGGGTTAAAGAATAGACTAAACACAGTTGCAGAGAGTTGGAAAATGCATGGGAGATAATTACTCATCATGAAACAAATAAAATTAAAGACAAACTCATGAAAGGGAAATTAAGAGGCATAGAGAGTAGAAGGAAGATTAA
>PVKM010022056.1:0-10246 GCA_004027735.1 Carollia perspicillata
TTAAAAAAAAAAAAAAAAGAAGAAGAAGACCAGCCCTGGCTGGTGTGGGTCAGTGGACTGAGCGCCAGCCTGTGAACCAAAAGGGTCCCCGGTTCGATTCCCAGTAAGAGCACATGTCTGGGTTGCGAGCCAGGTCCCCATTTGGGGGCGCGCGAGAGGCAATGAATTGATGTATCCCTTACACATCAATGTTTCTCTCCCTCTCTTTCTCCCTCCCTTCCCCTCCCTCTGAAAAGAAATAAATACAATCTTTAAAAAGAAGACCAAAGTTGGTGCCCTTCTCATCACATCACCTCAGGGGCACCTGCCATCAACATGACTTACCACTGTCACGTGAGCCTGAGTCACTTGGCTAAGGCAGTCGTTACAGCTGCTCTGCTGGGAAGGCACTTTCTCCCTGGCTGGGCTCTGTTCTTCGGGAGCACGAGGCTAAGTGCAGCCCACACCCCAGAAAGAGCGCGGGGGCGGGGAGTAGCTGCATGCATTATTCGGTATTCTTTTGTAAGGAAGATTTGTTTCTTCTCCCACACTTATTTATGAAATGATTTATATTAGCTCGGAGTCATATTTATTTTATAATTTTGGTTTAAGGCAAAACCACATTTCATTTGTCTTAAACTGTTTCAGCTTTGGCCACTGGGAGCTCTTTCAGGTGGATTCCATATCCCTTTGACATGCCACTGTCCTTGTGTTCCTTCTGCAACTTCCTTACTCTCCAGCACTCTAAGATGCTCCAGGCTCATCTCGTATTGTCCTGCCCCAACCCTAGAATCAGCCCCTTTTCTCCCAGGAGTCTGGCTCCTTTATCAGCGAGCAGCATTTGAAACCAAGAGCTGGGTGCTAGGTGTCCTTGTTGCCCCCGGGGTGGCGCTTCTCGGCTGGTGTACTAGAAAATGACTGTGTGCATACTCACCCAAGTGTACAGAAATACCCCTCTATTATGTTTTATGATTTGCATATAAAAATGCAATGTTGCCCTGGCTGGTGTGGCTCAGTGGATTGAGCGCCAGCCTGCGAACCAAAAGGCTGCCACCTCTATTCGCAGTCAGGGCACATGCCGGGGTTGCAGGCCGGGTCCCCAGCTAGGGGTGTGTGAGAGGCAGCCGATCAATCCATATGTCTCTCATGCATCGATATTTCTCTTCCTTTCTTTCTCCCTCTCTTCCCCTCTCTCTAAAAATGAATAAAACCTTAAATTTAAAAATTGTTTTATATGCACAAGTCCTATCCCCTCCAGCCTTGCTAAACTGGTGTCTCTCTCTTCCTGTCACCTCATCCCGTCCCACAACGATGCTGTGAAGCTAAGACCATTATGATCCCTTTAAAGGGAAGGAACTGAGGCTGGAAGAGTTTAAGTAACTCGCATAGATGATACACCCCCGTAGGAGCTTTCACTTCTGAGGCCAGGAAGCCCTGTATGCACCGCCTCCTTGTGTCCCGATGGCTGGCAGTGGCATTGTGGTGGTGACCAAGGACCCACTGTAGGCCAGGCATCCGTGTGGTCAGGGTAATCCCCCTCCAGTGCCTGGGACAAGAGGCGTGGGGCTGTAATTCATGGTCAGGATAGACCATGATTAATGGCCAACGAGTGGCCCAAATGGCTGGGCCAGAGGAGTCCAGAGCAAATGCCGCTGGAATCTGGATGCAGTCCAGGGAAGGGCTGGAGTTAGGCCAGTAAGGAAGAAGCTGTGCGGCAAAGGCTGGGACATGGGGTGGTGGGCACCCAGCTGGCTGGCTTTAGGTGGCTTTCAGCGATGAACTGGGGGACGCAAAATCCCCACGCGGTGCCTGTCCCTGGCTAAGCCCTCACAACCTCCCCTCTGTCCCCCCCCCCCCACTTTCTGTGGCTAATCCTCTAGGGCTCAGCTTAGGTGTGTCATCAGGTCCTCCCTGAACCCTCATCCTTGGGCAGGCTGCTACACCCCTGGATCCCATCAACCCCCCGGGTCTGAGCCAGCCCAGTGCTCCTGTTCCCACCTGTCTGTGCCTGGCTGTATGTCTGTCACCACAGAGGGCTGTCCTGGTGCAGCCACAGAGGGCTGTCCTGGTGCCCAGCGCCCGGTCCCTGGTGCTGAAGGAGCACATGCATGGATGCTCGGTGGGTGCTCCTTGGAGCACCACAGGGGAGGACGTGAGTGAGGGGCACAGGAGTGGTACCGCAGCAGACAGCAGCCGGGGTGCCTGTCCTTAGGGAAGGAGGGAGGGGTCGATGAGAGAAAATCCGGAATTTCCATCGCAGGCAGACAGGCAGCCCGAGGTCTCTGGCTGAGTGGGGCAACAGCTGCTCACTCCTGTGGCTGCTTAGCTCAGCCCCCCCGCTGAGAGGATCTTCCTCAAAGTCCCTCCCCACAGGGCCACAGATTACCTGCTCCTGAAGCCCCGCTAGCCCCTGGGCCCAGATGGAGCTGGGCTCCTCAGGAAGTCAGGCTCGGTGGCCTCGGGTCCTGGGTTCCGGTGCCTGGGCCGCCACTTTCCTTCTGGACAGTGTTGGGCAAATCATGGCATCCCTCCGAGCCTCACTGAGCACACAGCTATGGGCCAGGGCTTGGCACACAACTGGCCCTTCAGAAATAGCAGCTGCTGCTAGCGATGCCGGTGAAAGGGTTTCCTAGGGAATGTGTCACCCCTGCAGAGTCTATGGGACTTCGTGGGAACCTCAGGACATTCCTTGTTCTGAGTGCGCTCCGTCAGTCCAAAACCACACACTGAGAAACCACACTGGGGCCTGGAGATGCCCCGACCCCGCCAGCCCCAGTGGCTGCTCCTGAAGAAGCCTTGTCCGAGAAGGCACTCTGTTGGAAAGTGCGGCTGGCTCCCAAGGGTGGGCAGGAGCAAGAAGAGAGGGTGGTCCAGGCAGGGGAGAGGGCCCCACTGAGGGCTTTAAGGAAGATTAGCCTGATGTGAGTGAGCCCCACACCCTGCAGAGCACCAAACAGGAAGGGAGCCTTAGTCTATTTACTCCCTGCCTTGTTCCCCAAAGGCAATGAGGTGGCTCACAAAACCCAGTAGCCTGAGAAGTTCCAGTGTGAAAGGGGAAATCAGGTGACGGGAAAAATCGTGGCAGGAAAGGAAGATGAAGCCAGGAGTCACCACTCACTGGGCCTGAAGACCTGAAACAACTGCCAAAGGTAGTCATAAATCTGACTCTGAGCTCCCTACTGGCTGAGGAGAAAAGGGAAAACAGACCCAGGTCCCTGACCCAGCGTGGGAGGATATAAACACACCCCACACTCTGAAGAAACCCCCTCTGGTTGCCATCGTCTGCTCCCTGGAGGCTGCACCCCTCCCCACTTCAGAGCTTAGCTCCTGGTCCTGCCTCCACTTCCCCCAAGCTGAGGCATGCATGTCTGTGTGCTTACAGTTTCTAGATCCCGTGCACTCTGGAACCTTCTCTCCTAAAACAGGACTTTTTCCCCCTTTCTTTTTAAAATCCATCTCAGCACCCTGGCACGCAGTAAGCGAAACCCTTGGTCAGTGCAGAAACAGGAAAGTGTGCCTTTCACCCAGTACCTGCATCTGGTCAGAGGAGTGGGAGCCCCCTCTGCAGGGAGGAGGCAGGCGGAGGAGAGGGCAGCCGGGCAAACCCAGACTTCCCAAGCCCGATGGGGAAGGAGCTTCCACCAGCTCCGGGGAGGGAGGCTTTTGGCTTTGAGGGAGCTACAGGTGGAGGGAGACTCGGCAGAAAATTTGGCTTTAGCAGTGGCGGAGGTGGTGTCAACCAATTTCTAAATCTTTCAGCCTTGTTTGAGCAGGGATTTGCGACTGAGCTGGTGCGTGCCCTGGTGCGTGCTGGGCTCAGCACCCTCTGTCCCGTCCTCCTTTGATGACTGCCGTTTGACATTGACATATTCTGCAGTGCTGACCCCTTTACTTCTGTGGGCAGAGGAAGGTGGGAGGGCTCCTCAGAGGAGACCACATGGCTGCTAGTCAGGGGTCACCCTCTGCCCCTCAACTTTGGAGAGTGCTCTTAATCAAACGGAGATTCCAGGCTGAGGCTGCAGATTCAGGGATCACTTACCTAACAGCTTAGCAAAGGGCCCAGCCCTATAAGTAGGTTCTCAAGAAATGATGTCTGCTTTTGATGGATGCGGAGCAGAGAGCCAGCGCAGTGCGGAGACTCGCCCAAGGTCACACAGCTGCGGCCGTGTCCGACCCAGGGCGGCCCGAGTCCAGCGGGCCGGGGTTTGTCTGAAACCAGCTTCGGGGAGCGGTGTAAGGAGGAGCGGACGCGGACGTGGGCGAGAAGGGCTTCTATTTTTGAGCGGATGAGAGGAGCGCGGTGCGCGGAGAGGGCTGGGTCCTTCCCCGGGCTCCCAGCGCCCCAGTCACCTTCCCGCGACCCTTCCCGGGAGGGGCGTCCGGGGCGAGTAGGGGGAGGTGGGAGGGGCAGCAGGCGGTTACCTCATCGGCTCGCTCGCGCCGCCGGCTGGGGCGGCGACTCCAGGCGCCCGAGCCTGAGAAGGACGAAGGGATCGCGGCGCCGAAAGGCAGCACCGGCCACCGCGCCCAGCTCCACTGCGGGACCCTCGCGGCGAGGAGGTCGCATCTCAGTGCTGCGCGCTGCCGGCGGCGCCTGCAGTCGGGCTGCCGGGCGGGGGCCGTGTCTGCGCGCGGCGCGTCGGGTCTGTTCTCTTCGAGCTTCGGCACCCGCCGGAGCTGCTCGTGCGCCCGTCGTCGTCCTACTCGGCTGTCTGACCTCCCGCCACCAGCTCAGTCCTCTGGCCTGGTCTCTCCCGGCCCCGGCTGCTCCAGCGGGCGATGATGAGCGCAATGGGGCCGGGGCACACCCGGCAGGGCGCACGGGGCGCACGGGGCGCACGGAGCGGAGCCGGCCCATGAGGCTTCCCAGCGCAGGGCGCGGCAGCGCGCGCCGGCCATGGGGGGCAGCCTGCGGGTGGCCGTACTGGGAGCCCCGGGAGTAGGCAAGACGGCCATCATCCGCCAGTTCCTGTTCGGCGACTACCCCGAGCGCCACCAGCCCACGGATGGGCCGCGCCTTTACCGGCCTGCGGTGCTGCTCGACGGCGCCGTCTACGACCTGAGCATCCGCGACGGTGATGGCGCTGGACCCGGTCAGAGCCCCGGGGGTCTAGAGGTAGCGGCTCGAGGGTCGAAGAGGGGTGTGTCAATGTGTGTGTGTGTTGAGGGGGGGTCGCTGTACACCAGTGTGTCCGCGTGGGCAGCCCCAGGGTGCCCAACTGTGTGCACGGACTGAAGGACGAATGCATGTCCTGGTGTTTGTGTGTCTCTCCCTTCTTGCTGGCCTGGAGGTGCACCAGACCAGGCCCAAGGCTGGGCGATTTTGCAAAGTGGTTCTTTCTCGTGTAAGTGCGTCTGTATTTGCCTGCCTCCGCTGGTGGGTCTGGATTAGTGTGTGGTGGAGCATAGTCGTGCCTCCCCCAGGGGTGAGCATTGTGAATTTGGGGCCTTGAGCAGAGCCGCATTGGGAAATTTGGGGCCAGACACAGGGGTGTACTTTCTTGGGGTGGGGATATCATTCTCTGCTCCCTCATTTCTGTGACCTGAAGTAGACTCGGGCAGGAATTCATGTAAAGTCTAGGACAGACATTGAATCCTTGGATCTGGGTGCCGTGGAGAGGCAAAGAGGCAAGAGCAGGCAGGACTAAGCAGGGTTTCTAGGAGGGGTGGCATTTGGGCTGAACCTGTACGGTTGAGTGAAGTTTTGATTAAAAGAAGTGGCAAAAACACTCCAGGTGGAAATAAAATAATGTGTTTAGACCTGGAGACCTAAACGTTTACAGCTGCCCACAATAGGCCCCGTGCTTCGGAATTAGTTGTAGGGGTGGTAGTACCACCCAGAGCGTGCAGGGAGGGGAGGGGCCTGATCGAGTTGAAAGCTGGAAAGAGGAGGAAACTAGAGGGCAGGCAGAGAGGAGGCCTAGAGCTGACCAACTTCAGGCACGGTTTGGAAATTTTTACCCTGGTGGTCATGAGGACAGTTGGGCCCAGGGAACTCAGGAGGGACAGGGCTCA
Organism: Carollia perspicillata; assembly: GCA_004027735.1. Lineage (NCBI taxonomy): Eukaryota > Metazoa > Chordata > Mammalia > Chiroptera > Phyllostomidae > Carollia > Carollia perspicillata. The sequence goes on from PVKM010022056.1 coordinate 5,995, forward strand.
CAGAGGAGGATGGGGACCACCGAGGTCTGAGCATGAACTGTGGGTTTAGTGTCAAGACCCCTACAAAAGGTCGGGACGCAGGAGAGTGGGGAAAGGGCGCTGGCAAACCCCAGCCTCCTGCCCCCAGGAGTGGCCAGATCCTAAGGACTGGAGCCTGCAGGACACGGACGCCTTCGTGCTCGTCTATGACATCTGCAGCCCAGACAGCTTCGACTACGTGAAGGCGCTGCGGCAGCGAATTGCAGAGACCAGGTGAGGATGGGGGCATACAGCTGGATTAAGGGGTGGGGGTGGTGAGGAGAAGGGGAGCTTTTGCCAATTTGGTCAGGCCTTTGCTGGAAGGGAACGAGTGGGTTCTTTGGCCGTCGTGGGCCCGGTCTCAGGCTTGCTGGGCCAGGCCTTTGTCTATGGGAAGGTCTTTGGCCCACACGGGTCTGGTGTTTGCTGGCGGGTGTCTGGCCGCAGGAGAAGATGCTCTTGAGTGTATAAACCCACTGGGGGAATTACCGCAGGGTCCTAGCACCTTAGCCCTCATTCCCATCTGGCCCCCAGGCCGGCAGGCGCGCCTGAGGCACCCATCCTCGTGGTAGGCAACAAGCGGGACCGGCAACGGCAGCGCTTTGGGCCTCGGCGTGCACTGGCTGCCCTAGTTCGCAGGGGCTGGCGCTGCGGCTACCTCGAGTGCTCAGCTAAGTACAATTGGCACGTGCTGCGTCTCTTCCGCGAGCTGCTACGCTGCGCTTTGGTGCGTGCGCGGCCTGCACACCCAGCCCTGCGCCTACAGGGGGCGTTGCATCCCGCACGCTGCAGCCTCATGTGACTAAAGTGGACCACAACTCCGATCTGGAACCGGGCATTTTGACTGGAACAACTGGGGACCTGGACTGGACGAATTGGTTAACTATTTTCGGATTGGACAGGACAATGTCCTCCCTAATTGGATGAGGAAAGCTCCCACCCTGTCTCCTGGAGGACAACAGGCCTCTCTTTGAATCTCATTGGACCTAGCCAGGCCCCATTTGGACAAGATCAGCCTTTCCTGGGTTATGGAGTCACGATCTCATTGGATGGAAGGAACTTGACTATGAATCTGATTGGAAGCACTCAGACTGCTCCTGGAGCCTTATCGGACAAAATCATAAGTCATATATCTCAGGAGATAATAAAGGGGGAAACAATTCAATTGCACCTGGTATCTCTGGGATGGACAGGGTAGTCGTAAGCACAGAAACGAGCTGCCAGGCTTTGCCCCCAACAGCCAACTCCAGAATCTCAACACGTAACTGAGGCCCCCCAAAGGGTATGATGGCCCCAAGGATGAGTCCTCAAGAAGCCAAGAAGCAGACACAAGTAGCTGGAACAAAACTTTACTGTCAGGCTCTGCAGGGCCACAGGACCTCAGGAAGGTCCTCACTGGGCTGGCCCAGCCTCCTCTAAGGCATTCAATAATATTAGTAATTAAATAGCAACACTGATCCCCCAATCGGAATGTACAACAGAAGTCCCATTGTGCCATGTGGTCCTAAGGGGTCTGGTCCCATGAGGTCTGGTCCACAAGAGGTGCAGGGGTGGGGGTGTTCCCTGATGCAGAGGGGTTAAGGCCACAAAGGAAAAGGAGGCGGAAGTGGGGCCTGGGGGGCAGCTGGGCTGGTCCATTACATCCAGGAATCTGGCTCAGCCCTTGGGCTGACCGAATGCAAGGCATGCCAGGCCCCAGGCACCGTGGGTCCAGATGGGCGGCGGGGGCCCCTAGGTGTGGGGATTCGTGAGGGTTTTCGGTCTGGCTGTGAGTCCATCCGGCCCCGTGCCCAGGTCCTCGGGGGCTCAGGGCCAGCCAGGTGGCTCCCAGATGCATCTGGAAGCCCCCCCACAGCAGGGCAGGGGCTACCTTCATCGGAAGAGCTGGACAGGGCTGGACCTCGGCACCCAGGCAGCCCATTGGCCATCCGGCCAGAGTCCCCCGGTTGGCCACACTTGCCACCCAGGATGCTGAGGGATGAAGAGGAGGAGCTGGTGGAACAGTAGGCTGAGTCAGGAGCCGGAGGGTCTGGGGCCCGAGCCAGGTCAGGGGCTGGTCCACCAGCAGCAGCCTCAAGGGCTCGGGCATTGGCCAGGAACTCCTCTTCCAGGCGCCTGAACAGCTGCTGCTCGTGCTGCGGATCAAGCTGCAGGGGGGTGCGGAAGACACTGGCCGGTGTGGTGCCCAGCTCTGGACTGGGGCTGGGGACCCGGGGAGGCCGGGGCGCTGCAGGGCTGCAGGCACGGGGAGTATGGGGGCTGCTCCTGCCGGAGCCCCCACTGCCCCTACCCCGCGGCACCCACGAGTGCTGCCCATCTCGGTCCCTACGCACAAGCAGCACAGCATGTTCCTCGCGATTCTGGCTCCGGGCCCTTCGGGCAGGACTAGGGGTTGACAGCTGGGCTCTCCTGCCTCCTGGGGCCTCCCGGGGCCGGCCCCGATCTAGCTGATCTAGCTGGTCTCGGGACTGGCTTCGAGGGGCAGGAGGCCGTCTCGGGGAGGCTGGGGTGCCTGTGGTCAGCCGCCGGCTGGGCCGTTCCCTCCGGGGGCCAGTGCTTGAGTCATCACTTCGGGCACCAAGTGGGCCACTCTGGGCTGAGGAGGCTGAAGAGTCGCTGTCCCCAGAGTAGCGTCGAGAGCGGGGATGAGGGGGCAGTGGATCCCGGGCCCTGGGCAGGGGAACAAAAAGAGAGATGGGGCACCAGGGAAAGAGGACCGGTGTGCAGAAAGGGTAGGGAGAGGAAGAAGCAGGTTTGTGGTTGGTGGGGGTGGGGAAGGCACCTGTGGTGCTGTGGGGGGTTTTGGTGGGGGTTGTCAAGGGCTATGTCTGTCCTGGGGACTTCCAGGGAGAAGTGAGATTCTGCAGCAGCTTCCCACAGCCAGGGTCCCTACCCCCACAGCTACCCCAAGGCAGCGGAGGAAGCAAGGCCTCTGGGGCCCTAAGCTCCCCCTCCTGAGCCCTTCTGTTTCCTGGGCAGGCCAGAGGGAAGCAGGGTTGGACTGGCTGCCACCCAGCCCCAGGGCCCGCCCCAGCTGTGTTGTTAGTTTGGTGGGGTTGCCATGGAGATGGGAAGCTAGGCCTGCCCCCACCCACAGGAACTATTCCCAGGGTGTGAGTCACTCTGGAGCACAAGCTCCTCCATCCAGGCCAGGGAGGATGTCCCCACCCCCACCCTCTAGACCCCTCACCTCCATGCCCTTCTGCCTCTCACCTGAGTGAGGTATCGGGCCCCTCCTTTGAACTTCGTAAGCTGGTGGGTGTCACCTCTGGCCGGGAGCCTCGACGCTCACCCCCTCCTGGGGTTGGGCTACCAGCTCGGGGGCTGGGGGTAGGTGACCCCCTCTGGGGGGAGAAGGTTTGGGTCCTCGGCTGGGGCGGGCGGTGCGCTACAGGGAGAAGACAGGTGGTGCGTGAGCGGTGGAGCCAGAGAGATGAGCCCCCTGCCCACCTGCCCCTGCCTAGGGCACTTACCTGTGGAGGAGCAGCGGCAAGGGTCATGCTTGTCTAGGTAGTGCTCCAGCGTGTCCCAGCCGCCACCCACTCGAACCATCACATGGCTTCTCAGCACCTGTGGGAGCCTGGCAGGTCGCAGCCTGTCCCGTGGGTTGGCAGCCCACCCCATGGGCTGCCGCCTCTGGGTATCCCCCCACTCTTACCCGTACAAAGATAAGCAGGCTGGAGTCTCCCACGCGGTACTTCCCCTCCGAGACCTTGATCATGGGAAATTGGTCTGGGCAGGTGCAGCGGCCCAAGATCTCCCTCACCTGAGGCCAGAGAGGAATGGCTGGAGGTCAGGGGTTAAGTCCCGCCTCCTGGAGAATGATGTCAGCCACTCTAGGGTCAAGAGGAAGGAAGTCCTTCTGGGGAATGGGGGCATGACTGTGTTGCCCCAGACTTGGTACAACCTCTACACTTGACCTTTCACCAGTTCTCCTTCCCCTTTAGGGGGCAAGGAGAATGAGATGGTAGGGTGGTGGTCAGGTCAGGACCTGGGACCCCGACAAGGCACATTCCCAAAGCCTCTGAGCCTGGGGGCACCCTAGAGCCATGCCCACTCTCCCTTCACCCACTTCACAGACATGAAGACTGAGGCCCAGGGGGAGGCCAGGTCCTGGGAGAAGGCAGGTCCTAGGGGCTCACAGCACAGTGAGGCAGGGGCGCCCAGACACACCAACATACACACTCAGGACACCTGCCTGTTGAGCATATGTCTGCCCACATGTCCCTTCACG
>PVKM010022056.1:10346-22220 GCA_004027735.1 Carollia perspicillata
GCTATCCCCCTCCAGGATAGGCACATCATAGCCCTAACCCCTTGATAAGACGGAAACCCTAGGCCTGGCTGCGGGGGTGTCAGGGACACGTAGGTCCTGGGAGAAGGACGAGGGAGCTGGGGGCGTGGTCTGGTACCTCCTGTGCTCAGAGTAGAACTAATGTCACAGCTCCCAGCAGTGCCAGCAGATCTGGGCTTGGCTTCTCAGATAAATGATGTATGAGGGGCCCTGGGAGCTTCCCTAGGCACCACTGAGTACCTACTGTGTGCCAGGAACCTTGCTCAGGGCCAAGAGTCACAGGGACCCACTTGACCTCAAGCAACATGGATGAAACTGTCCAGTACTTGAATAAGGGCACCCAGAAGGGGCTCAGATCATGTGGCCCTGGATGAAGGCAGACATAGCACTTAGCTGGTGCCTGCTTCACACACAAGGGAAGGGGGTCAGCCATGCAGCAGAGTTCACGTTTTGTCCCAAGCCAGCTGGGCCACATGACCTCACCCAACACCTCTCCCCCTCCCCAGGCCTGCGTATCTTCTCAGGAGCTAGGTAAGCACTCGGTGCTCAACATACTCACCCTTTCCACGGGGCAGGCTGTCCTGCAAAGAGGTTCAGGGACCAGCTGTGGGCACTAGCTCTGCCGGCTGGTTCCTGGTAAAACGTGCAGGGTAAGAGCATAGCAGGGGCCACTGAACTCACCAGTTCATCGAGGTTGCGGAGGTCCATGGGCGTCATGCGGGGCCCCCGGGCAGGAACCCCTGGTGCAGCAGCAGTTTCGGCGGTGTCCTCCTCAGCAGCGGGGGCGTCGGGGGCACTGGGGGCCGAGGGTGCAGCACGCAGCTCCTGCTCAATCTCCTGTTCAAACTGCACGAGGCGAGGAGCGAGCAAGCCGAGGCGGGCCCCACGCCGAGCCACCTCCAGCAGGCAGAGCACCACGCTCTTCTCATTCTTCCGAAGCACCAAGTCCTCGGTCTCGAACATGAGCACTTCGGGCACTCCCAGCTCTGCTCGGCACCAGCCGATGAAGGTGGCCACGTTGTCTCGGGCCATGAAGGAGCCGGGCACCACGCTGTGCGCCTGGAAAGCCACACCTCGAGCTGGGCGGGCAGCAGCTAAAGCACGGGCAGCCTCGGTGACAGCGTTGGCATGCTGGCACAGAGTGGTGCCAGTGGCCAGGCCCATCAGGAAGCCATCACCGCCACTGGGCAGCCCCAGTCCGTACAAGGCGTTGAGCCACTCGGCCAGGTCCTCCTTCATGGCCTCCACATAGGCCTCACTCGAGCGGAACGGCCTCACACTCTTGGCTGCAGAGCTTGCAATGCCTGCCACTGGGTCCGCCATGCCCAGGCCAGCCGCCGAGTCACTGTGGGCAGGGACACAGATAGGATGGCTGTGAGGACCCAGCAAGCACTCGATACAGATTAAACCGCTGACCACCTGACCCACCTGTCATTTCAGGCCAAATGCCTGGGTGGACCCCTGGCTGTGAGAAATTTCTCTGTGCCTCAGTTTCTTCATCAGTGAAATGGCACAGTGTATTACCTTCCTCTTCAGACCTAAAGGGATAGTTTTTATAAATAATTTAGTGTCCATAAGTGTTTGCTGTTTGGCCTCTTTGGGGGAACCTGGCTGAGTCCTCCTTGCTGCCTGCTGTGCAGGGCTGGAGCCGAGCCCTGAAGAGGTGCAGCCTCCCACCCCAGACTCACAGTGGAGGAGAGCAGCCCAGGTCCTAACTCAGGCAGGGGTTAGCGCCATTGCTCCGGGATGCTGTGGACCCCACCTCCTCCTGGAAGGTCCGAGGTCCTCCCTCAGCCTCCTTCCCTAAGGACTGTGTCATTATAACAACGACATAGCAGCTACAGTAACAGAACCACACAGACATGCACAGACATTGACCAGGGCCGTGATAATTATCTCCATTTTACAGATAAGGAAACTGAGGCACAGAGAGGGTAGGAACTCCATCAAGGTCGCAGACCTGTGGGTGGTGGAACTGGGCCCAGCTGATCCCAAGCCGTGATTAGGCAGCCTCTGGCCAAGGCCAGGCCCCGCCTCCGAGAAGCCTCCCCGGAGCCCAGGCTGGTGCGTGCCAGGACTCCGAATGGTCTCCTTCGGCTGACCAGCCCTTCCGGCCTTGGGCCCAGAGAGGGTGCGGGGCTGCCCAAGGTCACACAGCCCGGGGGAACTGAGGCCGCTGCCGCCCGGTTCCCCATCATTGCGCGCCCGCGGGGCAGGGGTTGCTGGGGGTCCCCGCACTCACCTGGCTCATCCTGCGGCCTCGGGGAGCATCGCCCCAGCAGGGGCAGGGGCCGGAGCTGGGCCGGACGGCCGCCGCCCGAGCCACAGCGATCCGGTCCCGCCACTGCAGCCTCTGCGCCCGTCTCCGCTCCGCCTCCCTGGAATTCGGATCCGGCCCGGAGGGGGCGGGTGGGGCCGCGCTCTTAAAGGGGCCGTGCAGTTCCCGTCCTGGCAGGGCGTGCTCGGGGAGGAGCTGGAGTCGCCTGACTGGGGGCTGGGCCAGGAACCCGACGTGTGACAGGAGGCCTGGTGCTTCCCCGGCGGCAGAGGTGGGACAGAGCCCCCAGACGACACTCCCACCCTAGATGTCCCATCCTCATCCAGGCCAGTCCCCACAGTCCCTTCTACCCTCTTTGGTCTCCTGGGGAGGGGTTTGGGCGTTTCTAATCACACCCCTTCCGCTATAGCGGCCTCCGTGGAGAAGGCCGCAGAGTCCGTTCCCAAGAGGAAGTCCGGAAGCGATAGAGGCTGGGGGCTGCAAAGTCACCTCCGGCTGGAATGGACCTCCCTAGGTCAGATACATGAGGCCACCCTGCCCACCGGGGTTTAGAGCTTTCTATTTGAGTGCCAGCCTCAGGGCAGGGAGTGGAGGACAGCCGGTTGTGCCCACTCGGCGTCCTGTTCCACACTGAATGTTCATGTTTAACCCTGAGGTTAGGGGAGCCCCTTTCCTGGATGGGGACACTGAGGCTTAGAGGGTAGGTAGGGGGCTAAGGTCTGCAGGTCTGACCCTGTGACCCCTGGCCCTACAAACTGGGAGAGACCAGTCCCGACCACTTTGACCACTTCTGGCCGCCTAGGACAGGCTAAGGGGAGAGGAGGGTGTATATAAGGCAGCAGCCCCACCAGCCTGACTCTGGAGGGTTAACCCCCGCTGTTTGTTTCCAAACTGTAGAGGAGGGACCTGACTGGGATCAGCGGGACATCCTGCCCCCTGCTGCTGCTGGCTGGGAGGGGACACCAGGCCTGGCTGGGCAGCAGCCTTGCTGGCCAGGCTGGCCAGCTTGGGGTTGGGGGTGGGGGAGCACTGCCAACAATAGCCAAGACTTAGAGCTTTAATAAAGCCCCTACAGTGTGCCAGACCTGTCCTGTGCCCTTGACCTGAGGTCATCTCTACGAGGGACACTTTTATACCCAAACTAAAGCCCAGCCAGGAGGGCAGCCAGAGCTGGGGAGCACTCTCCTTCTGGGGCCAGGGGCACTGGCTGAGAACTGCTGCGTGCCGGACCTCCCCGGCCGGCCGCTCACACGCACCACCTCATCAAGGCCTCATGACCTTTCAAAAAGTGGGCTCTCACCCCGCCTGCCCCAGATACCTAGGTGGTGCAGGGTCCATTCTACCCTTCCCCCACCCAACACAGCGTGAGAAAGGCCCATAGCTACTGATAGCAATGGCTGACACTGAGGAGGCACCGATGGTGTACTGAGTGTCTTGGCACTAGAAACCAAGATCAAAAAGCAGGGAACAAAACAGCCAGTTCTCAGGGCTAGGATGCCCGTCTGGGAAGAAGGGAGAGCTGGAGCCAGGTGAAGGGGAGCAGAGCTCCAGAGTGGATTGGGGGGATGGGAGTAGCCTGCAATTCTGAATCAATGAAGCAGGTTCTGAGAAAGGGAGCTGGGTGGGTGGATGTCTGGACAGAGGGCTTTTCAGGAAGAGGGGATAGACGGTGCAAAGGCCCTGAGGTGGGCATGCGCCCAGTGTATTGAGGAAAAAGTGGAGTCCCGTCTCACCGTAAGACACATTTAAACCTGTAGAGAATGTTTCATGATTTTTGTTTGGTTTTTTTTTGTTTGTTTTTTTTAGCCAAACTTACCACAATTGACAGGAAGTAAAATCTCAGCGGATTGAGACATGCTCCAGAGAATGGCAGTATAACAACTTATTTCATACATTCCAATCAAAGGGGAAGATATTAGGGAGTTACATGAAATCTACTAGTGATAGATTAGGGAGGCGGGAGAAAGCAAAGCCGGGGAGTCTCTGGAAATGGATAAAGAGTACAATGGAGAGACACATACTTCTTTACACTGGTGGGTACAAGATGTTAACAAGGAACATTTACAGTGCACAGAAATGGCATGCCCCTGCGGGAGAGCAAGATAACAGAGAGGGACTCTCCTGGGAGACTGTGCCCGGAAGGGTCCAGGAAAAAGAAAAAAGGAAATTATCTTGACATTCCAAGATAACAGACAAGCTCAGTTAAGATACAGACTGACCTTTGCTAGGGAAAGATAATTCCCTACTCCCCTTGAACTGCTTTTAGTTAGAAAGTTTTAATTTCAGACAGTCCTTTGTGGCTACTGCGGATCACTGAGTTTGTCAGGCTGCCCCGCAGGCCTCCTCTGAGCTTGTCAGGTTTTGCGTGTGGCCTCTCTTCTTCCGCTCATGTGAGACGGGAGTAAAGGGAGATGGAAGGAGGGAGGAGGATAGAGAACTTGGAGGATCAGGGAGGCTTGGAGGGACAGGGAGCCAGGAGAGATTTAGAGCAGGGGAGACGTGTGACCTGACTTGGGTTTGTTACGGTTTCCCTGTGGCTGCTGTGGTGCGCAGGGCAGAGCTGGCTTCTGGCTGTGTTTTCAGGGACGAGCTGAAAGAACGTGCTGGTGAATTGGATGTGCATGTGAGGACAGAGTCTAGAATACCTTCCAGGTTTGGGGCTGCTGATACCTGAGGAAGAGAGAGCTGCTGGAGATGGGGCAGGGGCCCCAGGTGCCCTGGCGGAAGATCAGGGTGTGGGTACTAAGTAATTTAATAATTTCCAAAAAATCTTATGTGTTCTCATTTATAACTGAAGGCAACTGAGGCCCAGAGGGGACCAGAGATGTGTGTGGTCAGCAGCTGGGTAGGAACTTGACTTCTGCTTTTAGTTACCCACTGCACTGCCGGGCTCGGGACATAGGAGGGGTCACGCTACCCCAGGCCCTGCTCTTGGTCACTGGGTGAGGAGGGTAACGCCGTCTGTACAGTGGGCCAACAGTAGTAGTCACGTCATAGAGTCGTGAACCATTGCACCCTTACTCAGCTCGGTGCAGCCGGGACAGGGGTTCAATACTCCTCCGAAGAGGAGGGGACAAAGTGGGGACTCGCTCCTCCCCATCTCCAGGCCCCTGAGTTGAGGCTTGAGATCACAGAGACCAACTCCAGACTATAGACTCTAGGAAATGTGGCAGGTGTGGTGCTGACTGGTGTGGTCCGACCCCTGGCCCAGGCCACGGAGTTCTTGAGTTTGACCCCTTCTGTTTTGTGACAGCCTCGCCTGTTCCTTGCAGGACTGAGGGAACCCACAGAGAATGCTGGAAGGATAAGACGAAGGTTGTCCTGAGCCTGTCCCCACAGATCCCAGAAGCCACCTTGGTCCCAATGCAGGGTGGGCCTGGTGCTTGGCCAATGGGCTGATGGCTGAATTTCTTGCCCCCACTGCTGAGTGCCAGGGAGCAGCCACTCAGCCTTGGTTACAGCTGGAGATCAAGACAATGGTCATGTGGTGTTCAAGCAAAGCCTCACTGGCAGGCCCCAGGCCTGGTGATGGGCAGCCAGGGTGCCAGGCAGCTGTGGTGCTGGTTAGGTCCGCTTGAAGTTCTCGGGGGGCTAGACTGAGCTTGTGAGCACAACCCAGTGTGTGTGAGCAGGGGCTTTGGTCTGCTCTGTCCAGATGTGGGTCCAGACATGACGACTGTTTCTGCCTTGGCTGTGGGACAAGTGACTCCAAGCTTCCCGGAGCTGCCCCTTGTGCCCTGCATGAGAGAGAAACAAAAGCAGAAAGCCCTAGAGGACCGGCCTCCATCACACTCTGCTCAGCACTCACCCTGTACCCAGCAGCTCCATAAGAAGCAGGGTAAGATTGGGGCAGCTTGAGAGCCAATTGCCGGCTTGGTGTCCTGGTGTCTGCGGCCTTGTCTTCCAGCTGCGTCAGCCACTGGCCCCTGTTACTGCTCTGTCCTTGACCCCACAGCTGCTGCAGCCTCAAAGTCCCAAGTGCCTTTTGTGGAGCAGGTGAGTCACTCCCTGTGGACCTTTGTTCGTATGTGGGGCATAGACTAGTCACCCCATTGACTCCATAACCTTTGCCCAGGCCCTCTCGGTGTGGCTTAGTGGGGCCAGGAGGCTGTGTTGGAAATTTTTACTCTAACACAAGTGTGGCTGACCAGGAGCCGAGAGTTTTCAGCAGCGGCGGAAACTAGGCAGGACTTTTCCTCCAACTTCCCCGCTCTCACCTCCTCTGTGCCCTCCTGCTCCTGCCCATTCCTCTCCACCCTCTTCCCCAGGCTGGAGTGCTGCCTCAGGGCACCTGAGGCCAGGGCACAATTTCTTTTTGCTGAGGCCTGGCTTGAACACCTCCCCCCAGGCTCGGGTACCTAGGACATAAACACCTCTCTCACAGGGCCATTCAGTGCTAGCGAGGAGCCCCTCTAGGCAGGGCCAGGAGGCTACTCCTGGGATGGCCTCCAGCTCTAGGCAGGAGAAGGTAATAACTCACACGCGATGGATGTTTGTGCCAGTCTCCAATAAGGGCTGCTTTTCATCTCTTAGCATTGGCCGCAGGCTAGGAGGTGGCTGATCCATACCCATTGCTGCCAGAGCACCCAGCCTTTTAGAACAAGAAGCCTGTGCATGGGGGGACCAGAGGCCGAGAGAGCAGGCTCTGGAGGAAGGCTGCCCTCAACTCTCACTTTGGCTCCTTGAAGGCAAGCCCTGTTCCTCCTCTGAGAACCAGGAGCAGCATACTTCCTATCTCCAGGGTTAGTAGGAATTAAACGTGCTGAGGCCGTGCTTGCACATTGCAGGGGTTAAGGTTGGGCCTGAAGGGTGAGCACCTGGCTCTAACACTTAACACCTGCCACAGGCCGGGCGGGAGTATTCTGGGCTTCTTAGAGTAACAGCACAGCCTGTGTGCCTAGACTATAGTGGGCAAGGCAGGGCAGGGCAGCTGTCACAGGGGCCTGTGGGTCACGCATGGCAAGGGTGGTGGGAGACCCAACCTTTCGACAATTGCGATGACTTATCGTGTCAAGAAGTCACTCTGGACTCTGGGGAAAGGGCTAGAGGGGAGGGAAGGAGGGGCCCATCAAGGTGTGTGGCCTGGACTGTGTGGTAGGAGGCATGCGTAGCTGGCGCTGTACTGTACTTTGAACAGGGCATGATGGGTGGGGAGGGGCCTAGGGTGGGTGTGCGAGAACAAGGAATCAAAGATGCTGAGGTTTCAGGCAAGGGGGCAAGTGCTTGTTTGCTGAGATGGGGAAGGGCGAGGAGCCCTGGAGACAGGGTCCAGCCCTGCTTTAAGCCCAGCAGGCACCCAGGGGCTGGCACTTGGGAGAAGGGTGCACCATCAGTACAGATGGTGGGATATCAGCCAGGCAGTGAGGGGGTGAGAGGGGCCCCCTCTACGTTGGCAGCAGAGTGATGTGAGAACTGAGAAGGAACAATCACTGATTTGGCAATGTGGAGGCTGTCAGTGACTTCGAGAACTGCTGTTTCAGTAGAGGTAAGACTGATTAGAAGGATTCTGGAAAGGGAACAGAAAAAAGGCTTGGCAGCTGGAGGGGAATAATGAAGGGGTGAAGGAGGGTTTTCCAAAGGTGGGAGAGCAATGCATACTCACAGGGTGATGACCTGGTGACTATGGAACTGCAGAGAACATCAAATGTATTACATCCAGGAGGGCTGGGGTAAAGGGCAAAGGGCTGTCTTTGTCCACCTGAGCACAGGTGAGTAGTGCAAACTCTGCTGCCACAGTGGGTGCTGCACCAGCTGCTCAGATGCTTTCCAAAGTCCTGCTCCCAGCTGGTGCAAGGATGGCAGGGAAGTACTTTGCTCCCAAGTTTTCTTCTTCCTTCCCCTGGCTAAAGGACACAATCTCTCCCTGAACCTTTGGAAAGTTTTTCTTTCGGACTGGAGCACGTTAAGGCCTGTTGGTTTCTTAACATCTGCCTGGTGGTAAATTTTATTAGACGTGGAAAACCTCTTTCCCCAGGTAGGCATGTCAGGGCCTCAATCAGTGAATGACTGAAGTGACACGCACAGGCAGGCAAGGCTTCAATCTACTGGCCTGGACTTCACACGAGTCCAGACCAGACTGATCAAAAAAGCCACCATGTGAAGGGTCTGGAGCTCTTCTCACCTTGTGGTGAATTCACAAACATGCTCACCGGACAAAGCCTTGACCTTTGCACATAGGCAACTGAGGATTAGATCTTAAAAGTGGCCTCTCCTTTGTGATAGGCTGTTGACCAAATTTTAAAACATCAACTCTGAAACATTGAGAAAGTACCAGTATCACTGAGCAGGAGGAATAAAAACTTTTTTGAGCGTTTGCCCAGGCAGACCTTCCTGAAGTGTGTGCAGCCTCTGAGTGCCCACAAGGCTATGCCACTGCCTGAGCGCTGCATGCAGAGGTCCATGCAAAGTGAAGCGGCTTTGGCGGGCTTCACGCCATGTCGACAGGCCCTCCAACATAGCTGCCCTCACTACAAACCACAGACCTGGGCTGCCACGTCCCCTCAGTAAGGATTAGGATCAAAGTGACAAGCCGACCTCTTTCCATGCCAGCAGCAACAGGACCGACAATGCCGTCTCACATTGTTTTCACATCATGACCATTGCAGGTTTTCCCTCAAGTGACACTGAAGTGAGGCTTTATCTGGACCACACCCCACTCCCCCGTGGGGCGGAGGCCTGCTCCAAGTAGACACACAACTGCGACTGCACGACTGTGTAACAGAGGCCGAGAAGGATGACTGTTTATAAACATTTGGAATTTTATTTAAAAAAAAAAGAAAGAAACAGAAACATCACAACCATGAACATTGTTACAGTTAGTTAGCGGCCCTCTTGGTTCTCCACAATGATACTGAGCATGCTCACAAGGGGTTCCCATTGTTTAGTCTTAGTTATAACAACCATCTTTAGAAGGAAAAAAAAAAAACTCAGCACACTACCTTTTAACTTGTTTTAATGTTTCTTCACAAATGGTGAAAAATACTAAAGTACAGACAAGGAATAATCATAATGTTGTGACCAACATTATAAATATGGAATTATAAATTTAAAACATTTTCTGGTTTAAAAAATAAATCTGGTAGTCAATGCAGCTCTGCGGTGCGTCTCTGCATCTAGTAGGGCCGGTCTCTGCGCTCCTGACGGTGTTCACCTCTGCAGGGCAAGACAGAGAGGGCCCCCGGGCAGGGGGCGGGTTAAAGCTGAAAACGCAAAGGGGCTGCACCCTGTGCCCAGCAGCCCACAGATGGTTTTCACCATCACATACTTATCCATTTTTCCAGGCCCTCCACGCCCTCCTCTTCTTCCTCCCATCTGTTCCATCAAAGGTCCAGGAGGGCCTCCAGGGCCACCTCGTCTTCCTCCACCAAAGCCACCTCGGTCCATGCCCCGGCCACCACGGAAGCCACCTCTGTCTCCACCACGGCCACCTCTGAACATGCCACCAGGACCACCACGGTCCATGAGGCCACCTCTTCCTCCCCGCATGCCACCAGGGCCACCTCTGCCACGGTCACCACCTAAGGTAAGGGAAAGGACAGGTGAGACCAGATCAGTGGCTGGACAGAACGGGTGGGTACAAAGGGTCTGTAGACATGCCGCAGGGGCAGCTCAGGGTCTGCTCTCTTCCCTCACGGCAGAAACAAAGCAGATCCTTTACTTGATCTGAACCTCTGGGTCAGGCACTATTTCAGCGATGATAGAATTTAAAGAGCCCCAGGGCTGCACTCACTGAAACCACGGATGTGGTTTTTAGTAGTGGGCTGCAGTTTACCACACCCACCAAGTTAACAAGAGGTTTAGTACTGAGAAGTGGAGGGGGCACTCCCCAAATCTGTACCTACCCGGAGGTGGGAAGGGCGGTGGGAGGAAGCCTTCAGGCTTCGGAGCCTTACACTGGTTGCATTCTGTTCTCCAGGCAAAGTTCTGGTTTCCACACCCCCTGCATACAATTATATCACAACAGAAGTCACCAGTTAATTGACCTAAGAGGTGTAATAAGCATGGGCGACAGGAAGCAGGCACACACTGCACTATACTACCACAAACAGTGGGTTCTGGTCAGACACCATTAAGAGGACCTGTCCACAGAAAATGGACCACAGCCTCAGGCAACAATGTACCCACAGGACTGGTGTTTGATCCTGCAAGATGTCTGTATGACCACATACATGTGGACAATAGGGTCCAGTGGAACTGTGACCTTTAGAAAATTCTGAAGCAGCTGGAAAATGACTGATTAGGCCACTCCCCCCCCAACAGATCAATGGGTCATCATTATGCTCCTCCAGACAGAGAGAACCCGCCCCCCCACCCTTCAGGATGGGAAGGGGGCAAGATGTACAGTGACTCACTCGCAGGCCATCAATTTCCCAAGAGAAGTACATACGGATTGGGGCACTGCCAGTCTCCTGCTCGGTGCTGAACATTTCCTCCTCCAGATGGGTTCCCTCGGGAACCCCGGGGTCCTCTTGGGGGAAAGCCTCCTCTGTCTCCTCCACGGCCTCCCATGCGACCCATGGGTCCCCCAGGACCTCCTGGGCCCCCTGGACCTGCAGTAAGAAAGACCCACCACCTCTTTAAAGCCCCAAATTTGCTATAGTGACATATATCACATATGAGGGACACATGAAGGAATTCAGAGACCACAGCTGTCATCACCCCTTCACCTGCAATCTGCAGCTGCCCCTTAAACAGCATGGATTTAGACTGTGTGGCTTACAATGCACATACCACTGACAGCGTGGTAGGTCCAACCCCATGTCCTCCAAGGGTCACCTGCACTGCAGTCAGCCCCCACAGCAGTTGTGGGAGGGCAGGTGTGTCACCCGTGACCAAAGCAGCACATATGCAACAGCCCCAGGGCTGACACTCAGAGTGTTCTACCAGGAGCCCAGTCTTCCTGAGTAATCGGGCCATATTCTGTACTTCCTTTCACTCCCACAAATTTTTACTGTCTGCATTCAGTGACCTAGTACTGATTCTGCATCCCTTCTCAGTATTTCTAATTGGACCATCTTCATTCTGGACATCAAGTTTCTCAAAGACAAGTGCACTGAAAGACTTTCAAAACTACAAGAGATCTCAGAGCAGGTGTCCGGCAAATACCTCCACGGAGCGGCGGCGGCATCCCCCTGCCCTCTCGGGGCGGCATACCCCCTCGCATGCTGTTCATCGGAGGCTTCTTCCGAGCAAGAGAAACTTTAAGTTTGCTTCCTTGAAAATCTTTCCCTGGAACAAGATGAGCGCACATCAATTACTCCCAACCCCAAACTCTTCCGTCCCCAAGGGGCTCAGCAAAGCTAGGGCGCCCACCCCCTTTCACCAACCCCACTGCCCTGCCACAGCAGAGCACCCCGCCCGTAGTCTCTCAGAGCTTTCCTGGAAAGGCCAGATAAAGCCTTTTGAACATACTTAAAACCTCTCTACCTTAAAGAGGAAAGTAAGCAGAGGGTGGGGTGTGAAGTGTGCACGGGCACCTTTGTCCAGAACAGAGTAATAAGCAGCTGGGATAGGGAGAACATGTGGAGAAGAGAGGAGAGCTGGGAACCTGTCGTTTGGAACTTTCCTGTTGGTTTTGT
>PVKM010022057.1:0-22115 GCA_004027735.1 Carollia perspicillata
TTTTCCCCTTTCAAATCACTCATTCATACAGATTTGAGTGTGACTCTGGAGAGCGAGGTGGTGGCTCATGCTTTTCATAAAAATTCTCTCTTTCTTCCTTTCTTCTTTCCTTCCCTACCTTCATCCCTCCCTTCCTTCCAAATGTCCTTTAGGCAAGCAAAGACTTTGAATAGTTTGTATCTGATTATGTGACTCCTAACAGGTGAATTGCAGGTGGTTTCATTTTCTCTATGTGGCTCCATGTAACATTGTAAGAACTCTGGGCTGGTCTTCAGGAAGCCCAGCTTTAGCCCTGGTGTTCCCTTTTATTGTGCCGTGAATACTGAGCAAATCTTTTGGCATCTCTCTGTGCCAGTTTTATCACCAGTAAATAGGGAAGTTTGGGCAAGTAGTGATTTTCAAACAGTTTTGGGGAATTCTCAAATATTCCTGGAGGTGCGTTGGCAGCCGTCCCAAAGGGGACGTTGTGATAGAGAAGGCGGAGGTCATAGAGAATGACAAGGCTAATCTGCCCGTCCCTACTTCAACCAGAATAAATGTCCTTGTTAAACTCCTTTTAACTTTGTCACACTTTTGAGCTTCTGCTAGAAAATCTATTCCAAAAGAGTTTGAAAACTACTAGACTAGATCTTTAAGGAAGGCACCCTTTGATATATCTGATTTCAATATATAAATCATCTGTTTGTAATCTTCATTTACAGAAAGAATGGGGACTTTCTTCTCCTTTTGCGGTTGTTGCTATAAGAGTGAATTTCTTATCATGAAATAATCTCCTTTTCATCCTGCTTCCTACCTGGCTCAGTATATAGCACAAGGCATACAAGCTGGTCCCATTATCCCCCTGTGAATATCTCCTATTTAGACACGTCTATCAATGGTGGGCCTATGAAAGACATAGATGTTTTCACAGTTGTCACGCAGGGCCAACTGTTTTGATAAGGGTGACCATAGAGGACCACTTTGTGCTCTTGGGCTGCCCTCTGTTTTCTGGGAAATCATAAGCCATAATCAAAGTAAAACACAGGTTGTTCATCCACTTTGAAAGAGACATCTTTATGGCCCTGCTGACATCTCCTATATTTTATTAATAATGCATTCTGAGAGGGCGTGTTTGGTTTGTTTTCCGGACAAGTTGGATGAGTCTCGCTCTGTTTTAGCCACGGGCCTTTGTGGAGTTTGTTTTTCCTGCTGTCCCAAGACAGACGATTTAATGGGTTGCTGAAAATGTCCAGGCTGCTTCTGGCTCTGGAGGTAGCTCAGCTCCAACAATGGAAGGCATTTAGCAGAGGCTCATGTTTTAGAGCAGGAAAGACTTGAGAAGGCATGTCATCTGGTGTTTTTCAAGATGCTTTTTAATTTTTTAAGCAGCATAGTTTTTCCCCCCAAAAAAACAATCTGCTGCAAAACCTCAATTTATAAAACAGATAAAAGAAGAAGGGGGAGGTAGGAGAATTCTACCAAATTGTGTTCCCTAGCTATTCACCCTCCCCCCCAACAGAAACCCCTAAGCACTTGTGGGGAACCCTTGTACTCCTAAGAAGCAATTGTCACCCCACTGATACAGTCCTGTGCTGAACCCTGCTTTTTTGTTGGTCAAGAAACTGAGACAGGGAATTTTAGTGACTTGCCTAAGAACCCACAGTTAAAGATATCAGTACCAGATTGTAAGCTTCTGATTGTAGTTCAATCTCTGCATGTTCCCACCAATCCCTACCCTGCCTCTAACCTACCGTGTCATCTCACCTTTTGTTTTTAATCCTTGCCCAAGAATATGTTCATTGATTTTAGAGAGAAAGGAAGGAAGAGAGAGAGACATTGATGTTAAGAGAAAAACATTGCTCCGTTGCCTCCCATATGTGCCCCCACTTAAGTATGTGCCCTGACAAAGAGTCAAACCCACAAAATCTTGGTGTACAGGATAACACTCCAACCAACTGAGCCATACCAGGCAGGGTACCACCTCACCTTTAAGACTGGAAAAGAGCAGGGAAAAAATTATGTACCAGGTAGTACCTGATATTTATACATCTCTCTTTAATTTTCAGTGCAACTTTATGAGATGGACACTATTATTATTCCCATTTTACAGGTGAGGGAGATGAGAGGTTAGATAACTTGCCCAGTGGTAGAACTTGGCTTGAGAGCTAGACCCATCTGATTTCAAAAGCTGCTCTTTCTATTATACCACAGGATAAAAATTGCAAACTAATGCTTGTCATGAATAAAGTCCTCTCTTAACATGACAAGTTTTGGTCATGAAGCCTGACTCATGTTTCGTGAGCTACTTTGTAGATTCTAAATAATTACCATAGACTACCCCTCTCCAAAGTTTTCTGTTGTGCTCACCTTTGAGGTGCTCACCTTTGAGGTGCTCACCTTTGAGGGCATTTTCCCAAACCTTAACTAACCGCACTCCTTTCTCTGTGAGCCATTCCCAACCAGCCCACCACCCGACCCCTTCCAGAAACTGGGGCTTCTGGAAACCGTGATTTTGATGTTTGATTTGAGTCAGGTCTTGGGCAGGCCAAACTAGGACAGAATGCCAAAAGAGAGTCAAGATATAAAATTGAGAGCCTTCCTCGCCGTGTGGATTGAGCAGTAGTAACACAACTGGAGATTGGGGGGACGTCCTGTGCTGTTCCTGTTGGGGCAGTGAGACGCCCTTCCCACCATATAATACAGCCCTCCTTTCCTTTCTCAAGCTTTGGTTTCTGTTACTTGAAAACAAAACAGTACTACTGAATATATCATCAAAGGCAGGGTCTAAGACTCTTTGGCAGGGTTGGGGGAGTGGCAGGTTCAGACAACCTTCCCGTTAACAGTCGTGGGGCTTGTACGTACAAACCATCCAGTGCCGGCACTATTAGAGGTTTTTACATAGAAACAGTGAATCTGTAAAGTCCCTTTTCACACAGGTAAGGCACAATATCCAGAGAAGTCAGTGTGCTCTGGCCCTGTTCACTTTGTCTCTTAGACTTTCTCCTGCTGGACAGAAAATGTAAATTATGTATGTTCAAAATAAGTAAGCTAGGAATACAAAGTTCAGTTAAGTAGAAAAATGCTATATATTTTACAAAGACTGATTTGAGAAGCAAAATCTAAGTGATTATAGTTTCCAAATGGAAATACCCAAATTTTCATCAACAATAGAATAAATAGATAAATTATGGTACTGTGTAGTCCTAGCATATTGAATAGCCTTAAAAAGTGAAATACTGCATAGCAACAAGGAGTAATGAATTATAGCTACAGACAACAACATGGGAGAATGCCACAAACATGTTACAAGAAAGAAGCCAAGTGCAAAGGACTACAAATAATGTAATTAGGTTACTGTTGTGAAAATAAATAGAAACCTCATTTACCATGGAGTCCGAGGCTGGAGGAGAGAACTCTCCTGCACTCGTAGCTCAGTGCACACTACTGACCCCAACAGGAAGACATGTAACTTGCATCTCCTGAAGGAAGTGATTCTAGGATACCACCTCAGTAGACAGAAGAAATGATTCTCCCCTGCCCAGTCACAGCTCAGCCAATGGGAGACTGCCAGAACTCAGCCAATGAAAAGTCATTGTACTTTGAACCTGCACTTTCCTCCTATGGACTCTTCATTTACAACAGCTCCTCCTGAGTCCATAAAAGGCACTCCTCTCCTTTGTTCCTCTGGACTTGCCCTTGGTTTACCATTAGACCAGATATCCTGAGTTGGAATTCTTTGTTGTTCCTGAATTAACCCACTTTACTGAAGAAATATTTGTTTGTCTATTTGTTTAAGGTCACCACTGTGAAGTTCAAAAACATGAACAATGAATATAAGATGGTAGAAATCAGAATGATGGTTACCTTTTGTGGGGAATTACCAGGACGGCATAGAGCAGGTTTCTGGGTGCTGTAATATTCTATATCCTTATTTAGGTGGTAGTTATATGGGTGTGTTTATTTTGTAAAAGTGTATCAAGCTCTATATTTATAAATTGTGCACATTTCTGTATGTATACTATAATTTTAAAAGCTTATCCCCAAAAAGTCTAAATTACTAGAAATTAGACACAAAACTTCTTTCAGGACTTGGTTTCACATTATATAAAATAAGAAATTAAACTCAACATTCCTAAAGCTGGAAGGGACCTAAGAAAGACTACCTAGTTTGATTGCCAAATATTTTACAGGAGGAGAGACCAAGGCCAAAAAAGTGAAATGACATGCTATAAATTACACAGCTTATAATTGGTAGAGCCAAGATTGTTGCTTAGATCTTTTAGCTATGTTCACGGAGATATTCCAAATAAAACTCTAAAAGAATAATATGCTCAAATCAGTTCCTCTGAAGTGTCCTTTTGTATTAAGAACAAAGGCTTTGTAAAATAAATAAATAATGTGAATAATACTATCAGTGTTTACATAGAAACAATATGATAACATTCTTAAAGATAAAAACCCCACTGTGGCCCACTCCATGAGAAGCCATCTGGTTGAATTTCTGAGAATCATGGCAAAATTATACATAGCTAGAAATCTCATTCCCAAGCTAACATTTGAACTAAAACCTTGATGATGGTAAGGATGCCTCTGTCAAAGACGATGACAATGTCAACAGTGGTGTTAGTGATACAATCTTGGGTAGTGTTGTAGTTTCCTAAATGCTGATATAACAAATTATCACAAACTTGGTGGCTTGAAATGGTACAAATTTATCATCTTATAGTTCTGGAGGTCAGAAGTCCAAAATGGGTCTCATTGGGTTAAAATCAAGGTTCCTTCTCATCCACTGTGGGTGAGAAAATTTCCTCGAAGGTGCTCACAACAGAAAACTTGGGAGAGGAGTAGTCTATGGTAATTATTTAAAGTCTACAAAGTAGCTCATGAAATATGAGTCAGGTCCCTGTAGGGGAGAATCCATTTCTTAGCCTTTTCCAACTTTTAGAGGCTGCCCACCCTTCTTGGTGTATGGCCCACTGTGTTTTCAAGGCTGGCAATAGGCAGCTGAGTTTTTCTTGGATTGTACGTCATACTAACACTGATTTTTCTGCCTGCTTATGATTTCACTGGGCCCACCCAGATAATCCAGGATAATCTCCCTATTTTAAGGTCGGCTGATTACTGAATCTTAATTCCACCTGCAACCTTAATTCCTCCTTGGTAGGTAATTTAACATATTCAAATTTTCTAGGGATTAGTGCACAAGCATCTTTGGGAAGCATTATTCTGTCTGCCATTGGTAGGATTATATTTATGTATTTTTCAAAAACTTTTACATATATTGCTTTCTTAATGCCTCAAAACAACGCTTTACCTAGAGCAAGGTTATTCTGTTCTGGGTGCAATTATTCTTATTTTGCCAGGGGTGGGGTATGGGGGTGGGAGAAACTAGAGAAGTGAAGTGACTTACATTTCTGCCACTGGTTAAGGCAGAGTCAGGACCAGAAGAAGTCAAACTTCCAAACCCATTGCCTGTGGCCTCATTTAGTGAAAATGGGACTCCAAACCCAACATCTGTCTTCTTCAAGCATCAGAACCTCTTGAGGCTGAGCTGCGGTGGACAGTTTGAAGCATTCGACATGTGAACGGCTTGGCAGTTTCTGCACAGTAATTACTACTTAAAGGACAAGTTTTTGCAAAGAGCGGCAGCATTCTCATTCAATGTCCACACAATTACCACACATCTATGAGGCTTAAAACACCTGCCTCCCTCTCCTATATTTAACCCTCAGCCTGAGTCACGTGCTTGTCACAGTGCAATATCCCTCTGGCTCTGGGAGAGCTGCAGCCCTTTCAGATTTGTTCCAGGTAATTTGGGGATGGGGAGGCCCTGGGGCAGTGTTGAAATTAAGTGAAAACTGCCAATTAATTGAACCTGGAGGCATCCACTGTGGGTGAGGTAGCCAGAGCTCTGACTGGGAGGAAGGTCTTTATCACAAGCATGTTTGGGCTTTTATTTACTTATTTATTTTTTGGACAGCTGGGCACCTAGCCTGAAGGCAGACTCCTGCCAGCTCATTCCCCTCCATCCTGTCGTCCTGCCAAACCCCCTCTGCCATGGTGGAAGAAGAGGGTCAGCTCATGCAATTCAAACTGCACACGTCCTTTGCCCTCTCGGGGGTTAACAGAAAAGGGGTGTTCTGACCCTTCTCTTAGCCTAACGTCTGGTCACGGCTCCGGCGCCTCAGTCTCTCACATAGAGACAGCTGCCCTGCTTCCACCATCCCTCCGTATGCCAGAATTCTCAGGTGAACTGAGCCTCGGCACAAATGGGGAGTCCAGGCTAAATAAAAACAGCACCACCTGGAAGTGAAAACACTTTGCTAGGTGTAGTCCTGACTTCGTCTGTCACTGTCTGTGTAAATTGTTCAAGTTTCTTCACAGTGGTCACCTCGTTTATGTGGATGACAGGCCTAAGGCTTTGGGGTTCCTCAGGACCAGTCACCAGCCCTGCCACGTGGAGCTGGAGGGGTTTGCTGCTCCTGAATGTCCTGCGCGCTTCACTCCTTCACCCCAGCTGTGCGTGGTGCAGAAAAAGCTTTGCGATGTTGGTACAGTGCTAAAGCAGGCCCTGTTCATGAAATCATTTTCTCTTGGGAGTAAATAAATCACTTCCCCAACAACTATAAGAAATAAATATTAGGGCTATGGGTGAAATAAGTTGCAGGAGATAATTAATGTGGTAAATAATAATATGGAATCTCAGGTGTTTTACCGGCATGAAGTGCTTTCATATATATTATCCACTTACCCACCAAGTGTTTACTGGCGAGCCCCAGTGCTGTAAATGCAGCAGGGAGTGAGGCAGAGTTTATGCTCTCACAAGGCTTACACGCTTCTAGAATTATATGGTGAGGTTGCTGAGGAGAGAACCTGTCATCTTGCAGGTCAGCGTACCTCCACCACTCAGCTCTCTTCCATTCATGGTGTGTGTAATCACAAATAACTCTGTAAGGCAGAGTCTTCTACTCCCGTCTCAAGGAGGAAACTGGAGCTCAGAGTGGTTAAGAAGAGTCTTGCCAAAACTCCACGGATTGACACGATAGGTCTGCAGTACATCCCAGTGGTCATTCCAGGGCTCTGGTTTGCTGTGAAGCAGAGTGCTTGGCCCACAGGAAGCCCTCTGGAAATATGAACAGCTACTGAGTGTTCAGTCGCTGCCAGTTGCTATTCTAATTGCTGTTGTAGAGTGAGAAGGATGGTGAAATGCATTGGAGCATCAGAACTCATCAGAGGCCACTCACTGAAGGAACACTCTGCTCTGGAGCATTTTCATTCTAACTGAAAATTGCACAAGCAAAAACAAAGTGTTTATATTTTCTAGTTGGTTAAAAAATAGAGAAGTGATGGTAAAAACAAATTAGTTGCCTGAGCTAAAGTTTTAAAATTTGCATGTCAACTAGTATTTTTCCCTAAAATAATTTTTATAATCCTCACCTGAGGATATGTTTATCAATTTGAGGAAGAGGGGGAGGAGAGAGAGAGAGAGAGAAAGAAAGGAAGAGAAAGAAATATCAATCTCATACACACCCCAACTGGGGATTGAACCCACAACCTACGTATGTGCTCTGACTAGGAATCAAACTCACAGTCTTTTAGTATGTGGGATGACGCTCCAGTCAACTGAGCCACCCAACCAGGGCTCCCTGAAATAAAAGTGAACAGTAGTCTTCCCTTATCTGTGGGGGACATGTTCCAAGATCCTCAGGCAATTCCTGAAAATGTGGGTAGTACCAAACCCTATATATACTATGTTTTTTCTACGCATGCATACCTGTGACAAAATTTAATTATAAATTAGAACAGTAAGAGATTAACACTAACTAATAATAAAGTGGAATTGTTATGACAGTACACTGTAATAAAAGTTACGTGAATGTGGTCTCTCTCTCTCAATATCTAACTGTACTGTACCCACCCTTCTTCTTGGGATGCTGTGAGGTGAAAATACCTACTGAGGAGATGAAGTGAGGTCGGCACTGTGATGTAGTCTGGGATGCTACCATTGACCTGACGGCGTGTCAGAAGGAGAATCTTCTGCTTCTGGTGATCCTGGATCATCAGGCATGACCATGGCAATGGTTGGATGTCAGGAGCGGGCGTCAGTGGTTGGGGAAATTTGATATTTTTGGACTACAGTCAATCACGGGTAACTGAAACAATGGAAAGTGAACCCACAGATACAGGGGGAACTACTGTGCTTATTTGTAAAGTAAAAATTTCCAGCAACTCTTGCTCATTTTCCTTATGTAAGTTTGTGGATTTATTGTTGCAAATAAACTAGGTGTTTAGTTAACTGAATATTTTAAAAATTAGAAAAAAAAATTGAAAACAGTTTTAAAATGTTACCATGACAGATATTTGATAATTATCCATTGAACTAAATTGAATTCAATTTAATCTTTTGATTTGGTGATTTTTTTAAGTGTCTGTCAAAAATATTCCCCAATATTTTTTTTATTTTTTCCTTTTTTATGATTAAAATCTTTTATTTTATTTTTTTTCTCATGAGTCACTTTACTTTTTTATTGCTGCTCAATTACAGTTTTCCCCATTCCCCCCATTACTCTCCCCTGCCCTACCCACCCCCACCTCCCACATTCGATACCACCCAAAATTAATATTGATACCTCGATCTAGAGATAGTTGATCTCCAGTGATTTCATATCAGCACCGCTTAATTTTAAAAAGGCAACACTCCAAACAGTCATTCTGGTTTTTAAGTAAAGGTGTAAAATGAAGCTGGAAAAATGTCAAACGCCCTGCTAGTACATGTTCTCCAGTGATCAAGCCTATGCCCCCCGAGTCAGAACAAGTCTGCCTGGCGGGGCCAGTGAACACTAGTGATCGGCCCTCCACAAGAAAACAGCTAATTCTCTGGAGTCCAGAGTTGGTCCTGATTCTAAACGCAAACACTCCAGGGCCTGTAATTCACCTGGGTAGGTGCTTCTCTGTGCCTGCACCGTGGGGTAGATCGTTCAGCGAGACTGCTGCATCTTGGGAGATGAGCCTTTCTTTACAGGAGCACTCGGCGGTTAGACCAAGTAATCTGCGGAGACCTGTCGCCGTATTTATTTTTATGAGCTAGATGCCAGCGCAAAGTGCATTCTTTTACAAAAATAAAAGGGGCTTGGATAAAAAGAGAGGTCCGGGGTCACAAACGAGACCATAAGAGTATTTTACAGTTTTATGAGTAGAAAATGTTCTTTATTTTTACCTTCTATGATGGTTCTGGGGGGAAAAAAGTTCAGCTGCTCTAAGTGCAAAAAAATAAGCTGGGAAATTTTAAGTTATGCCCAGAGTACAATAAAGACCTTGAAACCAAGACTTCCAGGGACTTCGTGTCTGAAGGCACTGAGAAGATGACAGTGCCAGGGTGTGGGGGCCGGGGTGGGGAGGGGGGGTCCCTGCTTAACCATGATCCTGCCTTGCTCCTAAGGAGTCTTTAGGAGCCCTTACTTGGGCTGTTTTGATGAACACTAAGTAACAACCAGATGTGAACATGTGGAAATGGTTAAGAGAGGAGGGATTAACTAATGCACCGAAATAACCCATGACATGCTGGTGGGATGGGGAAAAGGTGGAGGTGGTTATGGCACAGGTTCCTGACCAAGATTGGCCGCGAAACCTTCGTGTGAGCCACAGATATTTACTGAGCACCTACATGAGCCAGCTGCTATTCTACGAACTGAGGATATAACAGTGAAAGAAGTAGGCAGGGATTCTGCTCTGTCTCTTAGGGAGGTTATACCTGCAAGGAGAAACCCAACCAGGCCAGGAGGGGATGATTGCTTAAGAAGAAACTGAAAGCAGACTGCGAGGAAGTAGAGTGATCTGGTAGGGTACTTGGATTGGTTAGGGAAGGCCTTTCTGATAAGGTGACCTCGGGACAGAGACTTGAGTGAAGTGAGGGAGTGAGCCCTGAGTCTATCTGAGAGAAATGTATTCCAGACAAAGGGGATGACCACTGTAGAGGCTTCTTCACAGAAGCATGCTTGGCATAATCAAGGAGTAGCAAAGAATCTTAGCAATGGATCAAGTATGGCTTTAAAATCAACTCGTCATCTCCTTATCAATGTGTTGCAAACCTGTGTGTGCTGTGGAGTAACTGCTGAGACATTAACAGCCGGTGCCCAGTAATAACCACAGCAGTCCCTGTGTTCGGGTGATGACAAAAAGAAGGTCCCGCTCTCAAGAAGCGCAGAGCCGGGCCGGGGAGAGGTTTGGGGACGATGGGAGACTGGGGCATGACTACTAACGAGACTACAAGTAGCAGAGCGCTGACCTCCACATTTCTCCTGTTTGTTTGAACAGCCCTGCTGAGCAGCACCACAAGAAGTGTGGAAAGTGTAGAATCAGATCTGTTTGTTCAGTTTTTACATTTCGGATGATTAAGTGAAATGTTAGATGAAACCAAATCTATATTTCTGTCAGTGTGCGGCGGGGAAGGAAAATAAACTCCAGCTCCTGGTGTGGACAGGCAGAGCGAGACAGTAACCCCAGCTTTCACATCCACTCCCCTTCTCACCAAGAGGAGCCCCTCAGAGGCCCCGAGAGCTTATGTTAGACATTAAAGGGGTCAAGGGACCCTGAGAGCCCAAAGAGCTTAAGGACCCATTGTTGGACCCCATAGCCCTGCGCTGGTGTCCTGAGCACTGTCATGGGGGCAGACACAGAGGCCTTGGTGTCCAGAGAGGTGCTTCCAAGTGTCCGATTAGAAAAGGCTTCCTGAAGAAGGCAACACATATCTCAAAGCCAGACAAGCAGGATTTGATTGACTTGTTGTTGTTTAAATATTTTATTTATTTATTTTTAGAGAAGGGGAGAGAGGGAGAAGGAGAGAGAGAGAGAGATCAATGTGTGGTTGCCTCTGTTGTGGCCCCCACTGGGGACCTGGCCCACAACCCAGGCATGTGCCCTGACTGGGAATCGATCTGGCGACACTTTGGTTTGCAGCCCGCGCTCAATCCACTGAGCTACACCAGTCAGGGCTGTTGTTGCTTTTTAAAAGTTTATTCATTGTTCATTTGCTGAAATCATGTCAGAGTCACGGTCTAGGGCAGGTTTCCTCAACCTTGACACTACTGATATTTGGGGCTGGATAATGTTTTGCTGTGGGTGGCTGCCCTCTGCGTTCCAGGATGTTTCATGGTGTCCCTGGCCTCTCTACACACTAGAGGCTAGTAGCCCCTGTGCCTGCAGTTGCACTGAGAACCAAAAATGTCTTCAGGCCTTGCCAGGTGTCCCCAAAGGTGCCGACTTGCCCCCTTGTGAGAGCCACTGGTCCAGTACAAGTCCCAGGCCAGGCCTGATGTTACTTACCATCTCCAGGTCTACCAGAATGAAGCGCTTCTGATGAACAGTTGGCCTCAGTTTTCACTGACACTTGAAGCCTGGAAAACAGGCTAAAAAGGCAGCTGGAAGATGTTAGCTTAGCTGTGCGAAAGAATTTCCTCAATGCATTAGTTATAAAATATCCTCCTCTGTACAAATGTGGATAAAACAAAGCCTCATTAAGGAAAGGTTAATGCACATTAGAGGACAAAGTCAGAAATAGTTGTTTTCTTTTAAAAAATGTATATAATTGCCATTTCAATATTTTAAGTATAGTTCAGTTTTAAATTTCCTTAAACAGTTGGCAGTAGATGGGTGTTGAGGCTTTAATAAGCGTAGGAAAATTATTTGTATTTGGTATAATAACTGAATGTGAGTGACTTTCACGTGAATGTCTTATAAATATAATAGTACAGTTTCATAAATGAATCCAGTGTCCCCAGATTATTATGGACACTGATCGTTTTTTTCATGTTACTGAAAATATGGACTTCAGTTCTGCCATTATTTGAATTAACACAGATCCTAAATTAGTTGATTCTTATCTGACCTCCCCCAAAAAAGGTTTTATCTAAAACAAGGGAAAGAGTGAACATTTATTGGGCAGCAGTTATGGTCCAGGCATTGAACTAGGCCAGTGGTTTTCAACCGGGGTGATTCTGCCTTCCAGGGGCTATTCACAATGTGTGGAGGCAGTTTTGGTTGTCGCAGCTGGAGGGGACTACGTGTGTCTAGTGGGCAGAGGCCAGATGCTGCTTAACACCTTATGATGCACGGGAAAGCCCCACAATAAAGAATTATCGAGCCCACGATGTCAATAGCACTGAAACCCTGTGCTAGGCTACATCGAGAAACCCTGGCTAGGCTACAACCTCTCTCATAGAATCTTTATGGCATTCCTTACAAAATCCTTAGAATTATTAATCCCATATTATAGATGAAGAAACTGAGACTTAGGGGTGACATAACTTATCCAAGATCCTAAAACTAGTTAATGCAGAAATTAAGGTTCAGATCCACCTGGACCCCTGACTGGTCATCTTTACCACAGTCGGCTACTCTCCCATAGGCAGCTTTTTGTCATTGTTCTTATTATTACTTACAGCCACGTGTGGTGGGACTTTGCAAGGAGGATACTGATGAGTCAAAAAAGAAAAATCAAATTTTGTGCCCAGTCCTATGCTAAGTGGTACCGCATGAAGCTCTACATGGCTTATCCCCTCATAGATCATAAATTCTTAGCAAACAGACATGGTCATTTATTTTCTTGTGTTTTGTTCTATTTTCAGTTTGTTTGTTCTATTTTCTCAATGTGTAACTTCTTTCCCTCCCCATAACTTTGTGCATGGGCCAAAAGTCTGGAAGGCTTTGCTCTCTGTCAGTCTATCCACCACCCGTGTCCCTGCTCCGCCCCAAAGGAGGAGCATGCAGTCGACAAATCATGCTGCCTAATGATTTTCAGTTTTCTCATCTGAAATGGGGACAATGACACGTTTCTCACATGGTTGTTGGAATGATCATGTGAGAATGATGATAGAGGTGTCATTTACTGAATTATGTGTTTTACATATATTATCCCATTTAATTTTTCCCATTTTAATCTTTTTTTCATTTTTAAATTACAGATGGCATACAATATTTTGTTTGTTTCAGGTGTACACCCCTGTGATTAGACATCGTATAACTTACTAAGTGATCATCCCAGTAAATCTCATACCCACCTGGCACCTTGTGTAATTATTAGAATATTATTGACTATATTCCCATGTAGTACTTTATATCCCCATGGTTATTCTGTAACTACCGGTTTGTACTCTGAGTCCCTTCACCTTTCTCACCCCTCCTCCGAAAACCCCTTCCACCGGGCAACTGTCAGAATGTTCTCTGTATCTATGATTCTGTTTCTTTTCTGCTTCTTTGTTTATGTTAATTTTTAGATTCAATTGTTGATGGGTATGTATTTATTGCTATTTTATTGTTCACATTTTTAAAAATATTTTTATTGATTATGCTATTATAGTTTTCCCAATTTCCCCCCTTTATCCCCCTCTACCCAGCACCCCCAACCCTCCAGCATTCCCCTGCCTTAGTTCACGTCCATGGGTTGTACATATAAGTTCTTTGAGTCCTCTGTTTCCTATACCATTTTTTATCTCTCCCTGTCTACCTTATGCCTGCTAACCATGCTGCTTCTACCCCGTACCTTTCCTCCCCATTCCTCCCTTCCCCCTCCCCACTGAAATCCCTCCGTGTGATCTCCATTTCTCTGATTCTGTTCCTGTTCTGGTTGTTTGCTTAGTTTTTGTTTTCTTTTCTCTTCTTGTTTTTCTTTTCTTTTAGGTTCATTTGTTGATACTTGTGAGTTGTCATTTTACTGTTCATATTTTTTATCTTCTTTTTCTTAAATAAGTCCCTTTTATCTTTCATATAATAAGGACTTGGTGAAAAAGTCCTTTAACTTGATCTTATCTGGGAAGCTCTTTATCCGCCCTTCCATTCTAAATGAAAGCTTTGCTGAATAGAGTCATCTTGGATGTAGGTCTCTGCCTTTCATGACTTGGAATACTTCTTTCCAGCCCTTTGTTGCCTGTAAGGTTTCTTTTAGAAATCAGCTAATAGCCTATTGGGAATGCCTTTGTAGATAACTCTCTCCTTTCCTCTTGCTTCTTTTAGGATTCTGTCTTTATCTTTAGTCTTGCATAACTTAATGATGATGTGTCTTGGTGTGTTCCTCTTTGGGTCCAACTTCTTTGGGACTGTCTGGGCTTCCTGGATTTCCTGGAAGTCTATTTCCTTCGCCAGATTGGGGGAGTTTTCCTTCATTATTTGTTCAAATAAGTTTTCAGTTTCTTGGTCTTTTCCTTCTGGCACCCCTAGAATTTGGATATTGGAACGTTTTAGGTGGTCCCAGGGGTTTGTAAGAGTCTCCTCACTTTTTCAAATTCTTGTTTCTTCCTTTTCTTCTGGATGGATGTTTATTTTTTCCTTTTGTTCCAAATTGTTGCTTTGAGTCCTGTTTTCCTTCCTGTCACTCTTGGTTCCCTAAACATTCTGCTTTATTTCCCTTTGGGTATCCTTCATTTGTTTTTTCATTTTTTTACCAAGCTCAGTCAGATCTGTGAGCATTTTGATTACCAGGGCTTTCAATTTTCCGTAAGCTAGGTTGGCAATCTCTTCCTCCTCACTTAGCCCTCTTCTTTCTGAGGCTTTATTCTGTTCTTTCATTTGGGCCATATTTTTTTGTCTTGGCGCACCTGATAGGTTGTAAGGGGGCGGGGCCTTAGTTATTCACCCCGAAGGGCAACCCTCTTCTCTGTGCTGCTGCGCTGCCTGTGGGGGAGGGGCCAGACAGGGAACAGTGTGGCTCCCCTGCTGGTCTCTAGCGCACTTTTCAGCGTACTCTCATGTGAGATTGGGAGCTTCTCCTACCGCCACAACAACTGCCGTAGCCTACAGCCACCTCTCAGTCCCCTTAAGTCAGCCCCTCCCGCACAGCCCTTGAGCTTGGCAGCCAGTCCTGCCCCCATTGCCCACTGCATCTCTGAGGGTTTTCTGAGTCAGCCCACGAGGTCCGCTGACTGGTAGCCTTACTGGTCTGGTTGCTCTGACTGATTTTTCTTTCATTCCTTTGTTGTCAGAGTTTCATGCAGTTTGATTTTCTGGTGCTTTTGGTTGTTCATGATTTCAGATTGGTGGTTATCCTCCTTTTGGTTGTGCGAGGAAGCGAAGGGTCTCTACCGAACCCTTCATCTTGGCTGGAACTCTCTATTGTTCATAATTTTTACCTTTTTTTCTTCTACTTCTTAAAGAAGACCCTTTAAAATTTTATGTTATACTGGTTTGGTGGTGATGAACTCCTTTCACTTTTTCTTGCCTGGGAAGCTCTTTGTCTGTAATAATGGCTTTGCTGGGTAAAGTAATCTTGGTTGTAGGTCTTCCTTTTCATCATTTTGAATATTTTTTGCCGCTTCCTTCTGGCCTGAGAAGCTTCTGTTGAGAAAGCAGCCACCAGTCTTATAGGAGCTCCTCTGGGGATAACTATGTTCTTCCTGCTGCTTTTAAGATTCTCTCTTCATCTTTAACTTTTTGCATTTTAATTACAATGTGTCTTGCTGTGGGTTTGGGTTTATCTTGTTTGGGACTCTCTGTACATCCTGGTTAGGGAAGTTTTCTGTCATTATTTTTTTCAAATTGGTTTTCAATTTCTTGCTCTCCCTCTTCTCCTTCTTTGTACCCCAATGATGCAAATGTTGGTACACTTTGAGGTTGTCCCAGAGGCTCCTTATACTGTCTACATGTTTTTGGATTCTTTTTTCTTTTTGCTGTTCTGATTGGGTGTTTTTTGCTTCCTTATATTTCAAATCACTAATTTGATTCTCAGCATCATATACTTTACTGTTGATTCCCTATAAATTATTTTTCATTTCAGTTAGTGTACCCTTTATTGTTGGCTGGTTCTTTTTTATGGTTTCTCTGCCCTTTTTCATGCTGTTGAAGTTTTCACTAACTTCCTTGAGCATCCTTATAACTATTGGTTTGTACTTTATATCTGGTAGTTTGCTTGCCTCCATTTCATTTAGTTCTTTTTCTGGAGTTTTCTCTTGTTTTTTTATTTGGAATTTGTGTCTTTGTCTCCACATTTTGGCTGCTTCCATCTGTTTGTATCTATGTATTTGGTAGAGATGATACATCTCCCAGACTTAGTAGAGTGGCCTTGTGTGGTAGATGTCCTATAGGACCCACTAATGTGGCCTCTCCAGTCACCCAAGCTGGGCGCTCCAGGTGTGCCCCTGTGTGGGTTGGGTGCACTGTTCTGTTGTAGCTGAGCCTTGATTGCTGTTGGCATTACTGGCATGGGTTGATCCCCAGGCCAATCAGTTGTGTGGACCCACTGCAACTACAATGGAGGAGCCGCTGTGCAGGAGTTGATCCTGGGGAGCAGGACTTGCTTCGGTGGGGCTTTGGTGCTCACTGAGTCCATCCCTTGTTTGTATCACTTGTGGAGGTGGAAAGGTTGCAATCCAGCATGGTCTGAAGCTCTCCACTGGGTGCAGTGGCTCGGGGGGCTCCCAGGAGGTGCAAAGTCAGCCACCTCCAGTGCCCTGCCTGGGGCCACCTGGTATGAGCTACAGAGAGATATGCAGATGGTTTCTATTTATGTTGGGCTTGGAGGTGCCTGGGAGAGACCAAACTGTGAAACAAGGCTGGTTAGTGCCAGGCAGGGGGCCCCTTAGCAAGAAATGATATAGAGACAAAATGCTGCTTCTTTGAGAGATTTTAGGAAAGTCCAAAACATGAGGCAAGAGATGCCATTAGAATGGAAAAGCCACTGGAAAGGGCTTAGATGGGCCTGAACATTGGGTGGGGCAGGGTCTCAAGGAATCACCAGGGCAGGGAAAACAGTGCGAGCTGAGACTCAGATATGGCACCTGCCTGTCAGCTCTGTTGGCGGGGTGGAGGGGTCTCAGAAAAGGAAGCAGTTTTGTCTGGCAGAAAGCTGTCCCTCAGGTCTTGCCAGACAATTCAGTTCCTCCCCATATGTCCCTGGTTCCTTTCTCGCTGCTTCCCCGGCTCTGGAGCTCAGAGGGAGTGAGTCTAAGTAAGTCCATGTGCAGGTCCTTTAGGGGGAACTGCCTGGGACTCCAGCAGCCCTCCATCTCACTCAGGTTCAATCCCTGCTGGGTTTTACAGCCAGAAGTTATGGGGACTTGTCTTAATGGCACTGGAATCCTTGGCTGGGGGGTCTGGTGTGGGCCACTCACTCCTCAGGAAGGACCTTCGCAACCAACATGTCCCTCCCAATTTTAAACCACTATACATGGGTGTGGGACCAGCCCTTTCCACAACTGCATCCCTCCTGCCAGTCTCGATGTGGCTTCGTCTTTAAATCCCTAGTTGTAGGACTTCCCTTCAGCTAGATTTCAGGTGGTCCTGAATGATGGTTGCTCTGTAGTTTAGTTGTATTTTTGATGTGGTTGTAGGAAGGTTCCAGTATTGTGTTACCTATGCCACCATCTTGACTAGAAGTCCCATTTAATGTTCAGAATATCCTTTACAAGTAGATGTTGTCCCCAATTTACCGACAAGCAAAGTGAGGCACGGAAGGGTTGCAGCTTGAGTGTACGTGGTCAGCAAGCAGCAGAGCTGGCATTTGAACTGGGACGTCTGGTTGTAAGGCCCAGGCTTTCTTAACCATGAAGGCTTCTGTCAAGTGCTACACAGATGTGAGAATTCTTATGAGCAGTGATAACTAGTTTAGATGACCAGAGAGCCTTTGAGCATACCAGAGGAATCCTAACCTGCTTTCACAGAGCAATCATAACCTGCTGCCTTTCCAGTTTTATCACTGAGATGGTCTTTGTAAGGTGCCTATTATTTTTCACTTTTGTTTCACCTGGCTTTAAACAAGGGCCTTTAAAAAATAGTCTGGCTTTGTTAATAAATTTTCAGAATACATTTTAAAGTGGCAGCAAATTAAGTGGTTTTTTTTTTAGTTCTGATTTTTTTTTCATCCATTGACTTTTTGAATTTCTAGTTTAAGCTCTCCTTTTAGGGTTCAATTACATTAACCATGTTTATCAATATAATTGTTCTGGGCCTTAATGCTGAGTTCTTTCCAAATTTTGTCTTGCTTACTGTATTATTAAATAAAATACCCATTCATCAAGTGGAAGTAGAGAGAGATTTTCTATAGCAACTGTGTTCTGATATTAGGTTTGGCATCATGGCCAAAGTTTGGCCCTATGCTAAATCATAATCATTTTAGTGGCAAATGAATGACATGTTTAACTATATTAACAGTTGTGTAAATTTTGGTTTGATTTGGGCATTATATGAAGGGGGACCCCCAATAAACAACATTTATTTATAAAAAATTGTGTATTTATTCTTATATATTTCAACTTCAGTCACCTGCAAAGTATTCTCCATTTGATGCAATACACCTATTGAGATGTTTTTTCCACTGCTCAAAACAGTTTTTAAACTTGTTGATTTGGATACCTTTTAGTGCTTCTGCCACTTTTCGTTTTACCTTTTCCAAATTGTCAAAATATTTTCCTTTGAGAACTTTTTCATCTGGAGAAACAACAAAAAATAGTTGCTCGGGGCCAGATCAGATGAAAGTGGGGGGGGGCAGGAGCCAGGGGTCATGCAGTTTTTTGGTCAAAAACTGCCGCACAGCACAGTGTGGGGCAGATATGCTCATAAATCATCCTTCATGAAATGGGCAAATGTGTTGAGTCTTAAAAAAATATTCACCGAAGCCTAATGTAGCCTCTCACAACACCACCAGCTGGTACCCTGATACAGATGGGTTCCTACAACACTCACCTGGTAGGGGAAGCCTGTAATAAAAAGGGCCCACCCTCTAGAAGATAATTCTGGTGTTCTGAGGGCCCCCCTCATATATTTGCCATCTTTTTTTAAGTTACTTTTTAGCTGTAATTTCTACGTCACAAAACATGTGATCACTGTGGTCTAGCAAAATCTTGAATAGTCAGAACTTTCACATAACTGAATATTGTCAGCACCCCACTTTTGAGATAAAGAGGAAAGTGACATTGGCCAAAGCTGCCAATTAAAATTACTATGTATGTCCCAAATCCTGGGCAAGTCATGTTAAGCAAACCTCCACTCTACCCTCCACGCACATGCCAATGCAGTACTTTAAAACAAAAAAGTGAGTGGGGTACTGATCACCAACCACCATCCTGAAGGGAAAACTCAGGGAGAAGATGGATACCTTGTATCCTGAGGTTTGCTAGTAGAAGAGACAGGAAGAAACTGGTAACTAGTTTTAACAACCTTCTGTTTATATGAGTCACTCTCACAGGACCATAAGCATCCTTTGGAAAAATATTAAAAGTAGTGTTGGGCCCCCATCCTACTCCTACCGAATCCAAATCTCTAGAAAAAACTACAGAAAATGCAATTTTAAAATGGCCTAGGGCCCTGGCTGGTGTGCCTCAGTTGGTTAGAACATTGTCCTATAAACCAAAAGATCACAGGTGCAATTCCTGATCAGGGCACAGGCCTAGGTTGCTGGCCAGGTCCCCAGTTGGGGTGCCTGTGAGAGGCAACTGATCGATGTTTCTCTCCCTCTCTCTCTCTCCCTTCCCCTCTCTCTAACATATCCTTGGTGAGGGTAATAATTCATGAATGGAATGGAATGGAATGGAACGGAACAGGACAGAACAGAACAGAGCAGAACAGAATGGCCTAGGAATCTGGGACCCACCCTAGACCTGCTGAATCGGAGTCTCCAGAGCTCAGATCAGGGTACAGGAATGTGGAAGAAGCTCCACAGATTTGATTCTGACATGAACCCCTGCTTTAGAAGTATTCTAGCGTCACTCTCTTTTCTTGCTGTGTTGGGAAGTATGGCGCCTTCCTCCAGCCATAGCCCAATGTTCCTCAAAGTCTAGTGGGCAGCCCATGTGCAGCTTGTTAAAGATGTACATCCCTGGATCCCATCCCTGGATCCCACTTTTGAGCCAGATTCTGGGGCGATTCGTGGCAATCTGCACCTTTAGTCTACCTTCTTAGGTGCACCCTCTTAGGTGTATCTACACCCCAGTTTGAGAAGCACTGCACCAAGGATTGTTCTGAGTTTTATCAGAACATAGGCAGCCCGATCTCTTACACCTTGTGGATCAGCTGATTGTACACCGTCGATGTAAGAACAGTTTACATTACAACTTACCTAGCACTCGCACGTTTCCTGTTTCTTTTGGTCCTCAGGATCCTAAAAGGCTGCCGTACCTGGAATTAATTATGAAGAAAAAGAGGTTTAGAGAGGATAAGTAACTTCTCTGGGCTCATCATATACTCTGATCAGAATTTGGACTCAATTCACATATTTTCCACTCAAGTCTTGACAGGAATAATTGTGTGCACAGTGCTAACTCAGCACTTTCACACACAGGACCTCGCTGAGCTGTAGAACCCTGTGAGACAGGCCAAGCAGGCATTATGAGCCCCACTTAAAGTGGTAAAGCAGTGTCACTTGGACACTAAGTTCTTTATTCAGGGTTGCCTGGTGCACGTGATAAATTTGGTGCTGACACATGTGTCTTCTGGTTCTTACTGACAATGCAGAAACACGGCAGCAGCGTCTCTTAGATTCCCAGCAACAAAAGATGATTCTGGTACATTCACTGACCCTATTACCAAAGCAAAAAGAAATGCCCCTTGAAAGAGTGACAAATTTTATTCTGTAACTTTCTGCCATTCATTGTGCTAAGCGCAATGGGAGGAAGGGGTTCAGGAAGGGTCCCAGTGTTAATGAGAAGACATTTCCTTCACTCACGATGGTCACAGTCAATCAGAAAATAGACTTACATGATTTAGAGCAATTTCTACCTAAAGTGTTCTATGTAACTCACTGACTGCTTGAAAATGTAATGAACTAGAATATTTAATTCAGTTGACAGTATTTTGCAACACACCCATGTGCCAAGCACTGTGGAAGACCCCAAGTGTACAAAGAGTACTAGGACAGCCCTGGCTGGTGTAGCTCGGTGGATTGGGCACAGGCCTGTGAACCAGAGGATCCCGGTTCGATTCCCAGTCAGGGCACATACCTGGGTTGCAGGCCGGTTCCCAGCAGGGGGTGCATGAGAGGCAACCATACATTGATATTTCTCTCCTTCTCTCCTTCCCTTCCCCTCTAAAGATAAATAAATAAAATCTTTAAAATAAAAATAAAAGATTACTAGGACTATCTCTACACTCAAGGAACAAACTGTTTACACTTGGGAGACGTGTGGTAACAAGCGAAAGTAATCCCTGAAGAGGGAGACTTCTTCCTATCCAAAATCCCTGCATCCAGGCCCAGATTTCCCAATGGGCAAAGTAAGCACTTTGTTTGGGAAATAGCGTTACAGGAGCATCAGCGGCAATCACTGGGAAAGAATGTGATATTTCAAAACATTGTAAAGGTCATCATAGGAGAGAGTAGAGCTTTGTTGAACTTCCTTAAAATTTTCCCTTCCCTCTTCCTTTCCTTTCTTCCTTCTTCCTTCCTTTCTTCCTTCTTCCTTCCTTTCTTCCATTTATTCATTATATGGTGGGGTGGGATAGGAAGGAATGTATTGTCTTTGGGGGTCTTTTGACCTCCGAGGGTCTTACTCTGGCCCCTTCAAGAGATATAACTCAGACCAGAGATGACCCTACACATCGCTCATGAGGTACTTGAAACCTTTCTCCACCTGCTGCCAGCATAATATCTCTGATTGGCATGTGGGCTGCAATTAGAAAATCCTTAGTGCCTTTGATCTGGGCAACTCTGAAAAATTCAGAGGGATTTGTTAAGTTTTAAGCACTGAAAGTAGTCATTGAAAGTACTTATCACTTACAGGTCTGAAGCATACTGTATTGGAAACCTATCTCCTTCAGGTTATTAGATCATAAGATTGGCTCATAATCATTACAGACCTGCATCCTCTGGGTTGCCCGTGGGTAAAGGAAATTAGGTCAGTTGTCACGTGCTGTAGGCTCTAAAGTGACTCCCTGAGCTGCAGAATGGTGATGTTGCTTCAAACCTTCCTGTGTTTCTCTTTTGCCCTCATGGTAAAGCACAGGTTCCTTCCCTTGATTTAAAAAGATACTCCTGATCTGTCCTGTCCTCCTTGGCCCCTCTGGCCTCCTCTGCCCTCATCCCCGTCTCCAGTCTCCCTCTATGCTCCGGAATCCTGAACTACGCTCAGATCTCTTCCTCAGCAGTCTTTGCACGTTCTATTCCTTCCGGCTGGAATATTCTCCCTCCTGCTCTTTCCCTAGCTCTCAGCGTAGAACATCAC
>PVKM010022058.1:0-22111 GCA_004027735.1 Carollia perspicillata
CCTGCACTTATCAATTGGGTCACTCATCCCCTTCAGCAGCTGCTGGGGAAACTGGACACCATACCCTGAAATATAGGGGATCCAGGAGCAATGAGCAGAGCCAGAACCCCATGGGACAGATTGGGTTGGACCTGGTGCGGAGCTGATAAGGCTCCAGCTGTGGCAGAATGAGCTAATGCCAGGCCCATAATCCAAGGGAAGCAGAGATAGCCAAGTTGTCAAGAAATGAGGGTGTGGTAAATGGCCGAGGTCCTGGGGAAAGATGGTGTCAAGGAAATCGGAGAGGCACGTAAAGTTGTGATCTAGTGGTGGAGACCTGAGGGGTCCAGAAATCCCTAAGAGAAAGGTTGTGGGGCTGGAGCTCCTGTGCCAGCTGGGCTGGGAGCTAGAACCAGCCACACGTAGCTACTGCCGTTAACATGACCTCATGTTCGACCGTGGTGTCAGCTGGGGGGACTAAGAGTTCCAAAGAATTTTTGTTATTTACTTTGGAGCACACATGATATACACATTTATTCAGCCCCAAACAGAGGCTTCTGTAGCGAAGAGCAAATTATTTTTCTTAATTTTCAACACATCATGAAATGATACTTAAGAAAATTCAATCACATTAAAATACTCGAAAATGAAATTTTTAAAAAATGCCTAAACTAGTTTCTACTCTCTTTAGTGAGACAACCCCCTGATCATGTGTTTGAAATGCATGGTCACGTTTGAATGCCTTAAAATTCCTAAATGCTGACCCTGCGTATCTGTGACATGACCGCAGTCATTCCACACCCGCTCTGCTGAGGCAAATGCCCAACTACTGGATCCGGCACAAATAATGCCCTCTTTTTATTACAAAATCTTTTATTACAAAATCATGAGCATGTAATTCTATAACATAGCAGTATCACACTCAAGCATACCATATGACATTTTAGGTGAAGTGTTCAAATTTAAACTATAAATGATTACACCCATCTAATTACCCTACCAACCACACTCAAGCAGGTCTTACTTCTGCCGGACCCTGTACATAGGCAGACCCCTTGCTGTTGAAGAAAAGTCTGACTTCTGTGTTGGTTTTACTCAAACTCTCTAGACCAGATACCAGCACTGAGAGCGTTCCCTGCTTGCTCCTTTCCACGGAAGGCCAATTCTCTACGCAGAGTCAGGGGGATGAACTCAATACGGATTAAAAGTGGGTTTTTAACCACCTCACACCCATTAGGATGGCTACTATGAAATAAAACCAGAAAATAACAAGTGTTGTCCTGCCTGGTGTGGCTCAGTTGGTTGAACATTGTCCCGCAAAGAGAAAGGTCCCCGGTTCGGTTTCTGGTCGGGGCACATACCTAGGTTGCAGGTTCGGTCCTGGGTTGGGGCCTGTATGAAAGGCAACCGATTGATGTTTCTCTCTCACATTGGTGTTTCCCTCCCTCCTTCCCCCCTCTAAAAATAAATAAATAAAATATTTTTTAAAAGACAGTAAGTTTTATAAAGGATGTGGAGAAATTGGAGCCTTTGTGTCCTGTTGGTGGAAATGTAGAATGGTGCAGTTACTATAGGAAATGGTACGGCTCTTTCTGAAAAAATTAAAAATTGAACAACCATATGATCTAGCTGTTTCTCTTCTGGGTATATATCCAAAAAATTGGAAGTAAGACTTGAAGAGATATACATACACCCATGT
This sequence comes from Carollia perspicillata, assembly GCA_004027735.1. NCBI lineage: Eukaryota > Metazoa > Chordata > Mammalia > Chiroptera > Phyllostomidae > Carollia > Carollia perspicillata. Next base: position 1,679 of record PVKM010022058.1, read on the forward strand.
TCATAGCAGCATTATTCACAATAGCCAAAAGGTGGAAGCAACCCAAGTGCCCATCAACAGATGAATGGATAAACTAAATGTGACATATACATACAGTGGCATATTATTCAGCTTTGAAAAGGAAGGAACATGCTACAATGTGGAGCAACATTGAAAACATTACACTAAAAGAAATAAGCCAGTCACGAAAGGATAAATACTGTTTGATTTGATCCCGCTTGTATGAGGTACTTAGAATAGTCAAAATCATAGAGACAGAGGTAGAATGATGGCTTCCAGGGCTGTGGGGTGGAGAAAATGGGCAGTTATTGTTTAATGGGTCTCAGAGAGTTTCAGTTTTGCAAGATGAAAAAAGTTCTGGAGGTGGATGTTGTCGATGGTTGCACAACAATGAGAATGTACTTAATTCACTGAACTGTACATTTAAAGATGATTAAGATGGCAAATTTTATGTCCTGTGTATTTTCCATCAATACACATGTTTTTAAAAGGGAAAAAGGGAGGAACGAAAAGCAGGTTTTCTACTCATATCTCCCTATCTGAGCATCTCATGACTGACTTATTACCACAAGCTTAATGCCAGTCCCTTCAAAACACAAAGATGACTTGAAAACTTAATATGTCCATTCATTTCCTTCAATTTCCCCTGTAATGAATAGAACTGCAGTTCATGGGGAAGAGAAAAACATCTCGACTATGGGCCAAGTAGGCAAGGCTGGCCCACATCCAAACTTTGGCGGAATGAAGTGTTGAAGCAGTCAGCTGCATTCAGTAATGGGCAAAATGCCTCTCGCCATTTCTGCCTTGCTCTGAAGAGCCAGGCTGAGACTCCATCTTGCCTTATTTACACATCAGGAAGGGAAGGCTAAGGTCAGGCCAGGAGCAGAGGGCAGGGAGACCCTTGCCCTGAGAGGCAACCTCCAGAGCTGAACCGAAATTTAGACCCCATCCCTGGGTGGCAGTACCACTGCAGAGGTAGCCAGCAGCCCTTTGTGCCAGGCAGAGTGCAGCCTGAGCCTCCTGGAGAATTTAGAATGCATGCCTAACTAAGAATCAGGAAACTGAGCCTCTTCCTTGTCTTGCTGCCCATGAGCTGTGTGTCTTCAGGCAGAGTTCTTGACCTCTAAGCCTTCAGGGTTTGTAGATGGTGGATTGCGTTCTCTCCAACAATAACATTCCGTATATCTGTGAAAACAGTAAAAATCCTATAAAGAATTTCTCCTGAAACCCTGAAATATGATTAATTTTTAACAATAAAATATGCAGTTGTTTCATCCTCATGAACTTACACCACTTTTATTTCCATAATCTATAGTTGCAAGATCTTTTGAAAAAGGCTGTTGACTAACTTATTTCTTCTTTCCTTCTTCCTTCCTTTCATCTATCTTTCTCTGTGATTAAGAGAAGGAAGCTTCTTTGATTTTCTTTACAGCCACTTTAAAATTGTCTATATTTGGATATTAGTAACTAGAAGCTCTGAGAAGGTATCGGCATTAAATATACATCTTCCTGAGACTGAGTAAACATCAGGTTGCTCCATACTAACTGTTTCTCGATCTGCTGTTGTTAAATGCTCTTAACCCAGGTGGTTTTATTGGGAAACATGCTTATAAAGACTGAGTGTTGTAATTATAATTTATAATTTAAGTCTAATTAAAACAAATTATTACATTATTGATCTTAACTGAAGTAAGAGCAGCAAGATGGGTCTTCTGTGTTCACTATTGCTCAGCCTTACCACGTAGTAGAAACAGTAATTCACAAGGCGCCAGTGTCCATTATGTGCTTCCCCTACTCTTGTTTGTTTAGCCATAGGCAAGCCATTAAACTTCTCCAGGCCTCAGTTTCCACACTAAGCAGAGGGGGAGGGGGAGGGCAAGGGCTGAGCCATACAGTCCTATAGGTCCTTCAGCTCTGAGGGTCTTTGAGGCTCTGATTCACTTGGGGGTCTCATATGTGAAGCCTGACACCAATAGCAATTTTGAGTGAGGAGAGCTGGTTGCTGATTGAAGGTGTAGGAAACCAGGCCTTGGGACCAAAAGGTTAAAAGGGCAGAGTTTCTATGGCCTCAGGAAGAGAATACTAAGTGCTAGCCTCAGTTATGACAGTAAAATAAGCACTTGAGGTCAGAAGATCTGGGTTCAAGTTTTTCTTCTAGGATCCCCCAGATTCTACTCTCACACCCCAGGAACCATTCTCCACACAGCAGCCAGAGTGATTATTTCAGAACATAAATTAGGTCATGTCATCCTCCTGCTTAAACCCTTTGTTGACTTCCTATTGCACTTCCATTGCTCATTAGTGTGGTAGCACATGTTTAACAGGCTTTCTTGGAAGGGAGGAGGGCTTATGGGAGGAGGGAAAGAAGTCTTGATTTGTAGCACCTGTCAATTTCTGTGGTGTAAATATCCCCACTAAGTTCAATCTCAAGGCATCAACTTGATGTTTTAACAACTCATAAAATTCCTGAAGACTCAACAGTTGACTTTAGTAAGCTGAAATGAGCCAGACCCAGCATACCTCTGCTTAAAATCTAGCTTCTTACTGTGGCCCTTGTGGCCCAGCATGGTCTTCTTAGTCAGCTCAATCTGCCATAATAAAATACTATAGACTGAGCGGCTTCAAGAATAGAAATTAATTTTCTCAAAGTTCTGGAGGCTGGAAGTCCCGGATCAAGGTCTGGCCAGTCCAGTTCTTGGTAAGGACTTGCAGAGGGCTGCCTTCTCGCTGTGTCCTCATGTGGTGGAAAGAGGTCTCTGGCGTTTCTTCTTATAAGATCACTAATGTTACTGTGGTAGGGTCACAACCTCATAGCTTCACTTAACTATAATTTCTTCTGTAAAGGTCCTATCTCTAAGTATAGTCACATTGGGAGTTAGAACTCCAACATATGGATTTGGGGGGCATACAGTCTAGTCCGTAGCATCTGCCTACCTCGTCAGCCTCTGATCACATCATTGCCGCTACGCTTCCTGTGAGCCCTCAAATACGCCAACTCTGGCCCCACCTAAAGGCCTTCTTACTTGCTGTTTGTTACCCTTATTTAGAACTTTTTTCTCCAGATCTTGACTAGTTATTGTTTGTCAATATGGCCTTAACTCGAATATCTCAGAGAAGCTTCACCTGACCACTTCACACTAAAATAGAGCCCCTCCCCCATCACATCTCACCACTCAGTTTATTTCCTTCATAGCCCTTACTACTACCTGAAATGATCTTGCTCATTATTTTTTAACTTATTTATTTTCTGTTTTACCACATAAGCAGCAAGGGAACAGGCACTTAGAACAGAGCCTGGCACATAGCATGTGCTCAGTAAATGTTTGTTGAATAAATAAATGAATAACCAGGGCAAGAACAAATCATCTCTGTTGCAAGATGGAGGTTATTTAAGCATCAGGGAAAACCCTAATTCAGTTCTGAAAATTTATAAAGTTGGTGTTAGAGATTTTTTTAAAGTTGACGTAGTTTTATTTTGATGTGGAGATAAGTGCAGGTAGACCTCTTCAGACAAAATTTAGGACCAGTCTTTTCTTCACAATGAACTACTTGAAAGACCAAAGGCCAGGAAGAGGGAAGAGGAGGGAGAAAAAGAAAGAGGCAATTGACTCATTCATTTTTCTAAGGGCTTCGAAAAGGGAAGAGGACCAAAGGAAGAATGGAGAAGGGAATTGGACCCTGAGTCCCCATGCTGACCCTTACATGCACAATTCTGTCTAACACTCAGGGTCCATCTAATCAAAAGGTCCTGTGGGTGTATGTTATACCCACTCTTACAAATGGGTAAAACTAGGCTCTGGGATATTAAACAACTTGCCCCAGTACACACAGTTGCTAACTAGCAGAGCCAGGATTTAAACCTTCACTGACTATGTGCCTCTTGTGAAGGCAGCAGGCTGGTGGGAGGGTCTCTTTCAGGGAAAACTCCCTGAGCAAAGAAACCATGAAAGTATTGATGACAGATGCCTAATAGATATTTGTTGCAGGAACTTCCTTTCTTACTTTCACTGGGGTGCATGAAGGGACACATTTTATAGTTTGACTCCTTGAAAGTAAAAGGTTTGATGGAGCATCTTTAGAGTGGGGACAATGCAGTTCGTTGATCCCTGTATCAGGAAGAAAGACCAGGATTCAGGAAAGTTTTGTAGTGTTTTTTTTTAAGCAGGACAAGATTCTATTTGGTAGCTTCTGTGTGTATTACAGCTGCCGTGCTGGAATCACACAGTGTTGGTATTCCTAGTCTTGGGAGAAGTGGCTGCCTGGTTTGGGTGTTAGGGTGGGGCTGTTGGTGCAGTAGAACTGAGTGCAAGAGAGGATGGGGTTAATTTCCAGGGGCTTCCCCTCAGAGGCTCCAGGGAAATTGCCACCATGCAGGGAACTGAAGACCTGCCCTAACAAACAGGGTTGAAGACTCCACAGAGCAGGGGCAGAGTGTGGTGGAAGGAGTCTTGGGTATATAATAGGAAGGAAAACCTTCTAGTTTTATCAGTGCTACTTGAACTTTAACATGCAAGCAAAGCACTTGGGGATCTATCTGTTGCAGTAGAGATTCAAACTCAGCGGGTGTGGGTGGGGCCTGAGAGTTGCCATCCTAATGAGGTTCCAGGTGCTGCTGCTGCTCTGTGAACCACACTGTTGTAAACTCTGCTCATTTTGGACCACCTTCCTCAGCATCAGTGTGACCTGGGAGCTGGTTAGAAATGCAGAATCTCAGACTCCACCCAGACCTATTGAATCAGGGTTAGCAGTGTCACATAAACCCAGGTAACTCAGATGTACATCCAAGTTTAGGAAACACTGCTCTGAAAAATGAGAACTGACAGTCATACTGTGAGGTGAGGGCATGTAGTGTGCTGAATAATGCCCCCTGCCAGAAGATTTGTCTGCTTCTAAATCCCTCGAATGTGTGAATGTAACTTGATTTGGAAAAAGTGTTTTTGCAGATGAAATTAAGGACCTTGAGATCATCTTGTATTACCTGGATGGGCCCTAATCAAATGATAAGTGTTCTTATGAGAGAAAGGCGGAGGATGATTTGAGACAGACAGGAGGAGGCAGCATGATCACAGAGGCAGAGATTAGAGGGATGTGACCACAAGCCAAAGATACCAAGAAGAAGCTGGAGAGGAAGGATTCTCCTCTAGAGGCTCCAAGAGGGGGCAGCCATGCTATTGCCTTGATTTCAGACTCTGGTCTTCAGAACAATGAGAGAATCCATTTCTCATACGTGCAGCCTCCCAGTTTGTTATGGCAGTTTGAGAAAACTGATTCACAGAGGAAGTGCCACACCTCATCCAAGTAAGAGCCTATGGTGTTAAGGGAGGGGGTGGATACTTCAGCTTCACCAGCTCAGAGTAAAAGGGCTCATGAAACCATTGAACCACTGACCTTTGCTCTGAGCAATTCAGAAAGGGACTGGGGATTGTGAGAGAATAAGTAAGGACACAACAGAGGTCTAGAAAGACTATGGGAAATATGAAAAATATAGCTGGTAGATCTGCAGAGGAAGAAGAAAGCAAAAGACAAAAAGCAAACACACACCAGATTTGCGGGGAGAGAACAGCAGGTCTGGGGCCAGAAGACTGGGCAGGGTTCCCTGAGCACTGGATCTGAGGCAAACTGAGGGGCACTGTGTAAGGAAGAGGCTACCAAGAAGACTCGTGTGGAAAGACTTGCAAAAGATCTAGAGAAATAGCAATACAGCTACTGAAAGAGACTAGAGTGAGACCTAAGAAGGAGTAATTGCATTGAAATAGGATGAAAGGTGCTTTTTGATGTATTTGGAAATTAATTAAACTTGCAAATATGCTTAGTGTTACCTTTCCTGGTCATTGGTGTAATCAGTGTGATCTTTAAGCACAAAATACCACGTATTTGTGATCCTATGGACATGACTGGTTATTACACTGAGACATTGAAAGTTGACTTCTTTGATGTGTGTTCCATAGTACCAACTTTGTGACCTCCACTAGAAAATGTTCAAATCCTCACTACTTGATCGTAGAGGGGGTGTCAACCCATAGACTTGTAGAGTCTCAAGTTGCAGGCAGAGTCTTAAGGTACATCTAGTCTAACCCCTGATGAGTATGAGCACCCTCTCCAGTAACAATGACTGAAAGATTATCCAGCTCCCACTGCCTGGCTCTGTTTTTGTTGTTCTAAATGCATAGCCAGTTTATTCATTGTCTTAGGCTTATTTAGCAACATTTAGTAGACTGCAAAGACCATGTTTGAGCATGTATACATGTGACACCAACTATTCTTGTAAATTTAATAGAACCTGCTTTTCTTAGTGGCTCAAAGATTCTTCCATTATTCATCCACCAAAAATTTATTGAGTTCATGTTGTGTGTCAGACACTGAGATGAATAAAAAACATGGATGAATAAAAAACATGGATGGCTGGAGAAAACATATTGACCAATTGACTTTGACTCATTAATATAGTCAAATCAAATAACTGGTTTGACTCACCCTACGCTGATGATTAAAGAGACAGCCCAAAGTCCCCAGTCCTTGTTTTTTACCTTATTTTCATGCTGGTGTGGCCAGTCAGGGCTAGGATAGGAGCAAAAATTCACCAATTTTCTTAATACCTGATTTTCTACCACCCAATTTTAATACCTATACCAATTAAAATGTATAGTCATTTATCATTATACTATATTTGATGTTACAAAGGATCAAATACCACTTTTAGTTAGGTCATAGACTTTGGGATAAGACAGGAGGTTCAAATTTCTAGCTAAGTGGGTAGGGTAAGTTATCCTTGAAGAATCATTTTTATCACCTGCAAAAATGGGGAATGCTCTCTACCCTGCAAGATTGCTGTGAGGTTTAAATGAGATACCTGGTTCGTGGTAAGTACTTGGTGAGTGAACAGCTGTCAGTCGTGGCACCCTAATGAGTTACAACAATTCCTTCCTCTTCACACCTGCCTCAAGGACCACACACAAAGTTGTGTCAGGCACTCCTGCATTATTTTGGGCAGGGATTTCTGCTAGGTGGGAGTTCACTTCTGTTTTTTGGTGGTTTCTAGAGCTATGTGAGTAGTAAAAGCAGCAAGCTGCATTTTGGTAAGGTAGCAAGCCTGTCAGAGAGAAAGTGTTGGGGGCCAGGGAAAATGTTAATTTCAGCAGGGAATGGAGATACTATTAAGCTCTTAGTGATCCAGTTGGTTTGAGAATGAAACCAAGGCCACTCAGAAGAAAAAAAAGATTATTTGCTTCAGCAAATCCATTGGCTTGCTCACAAGTTCAAATAGGGCATAAAATGACTATCTGTGAATGAACTGTGTTCCATAAACTTATTCATCCCCTTGCAGCTGTAAGTTAGGGCACATGCAGACATTTTAGTGTTTGGGGGCTGACAGTCTGCCAGTTGAAACACCCTGGATGCCCAGATCATCTGTTCACTGACCAAACTGCATGTTTGACCTGAAGATGAGATTGTCTTGTACACTTAGTTCGTGATTAGGGCTTAGATACAAAGGGGAAAATGGTGTTATATGTAGGAAGCAAAACAATAACAGAACGAAAACATTGGAAGTGACTTCAAGCACCTCTGGTGGAATCATATTCATGGATGGGTCTACCGAGGTCCAGACTGGGGAGAGGACACAGCCTGTTTTTGTATTGGCATTTTCTAGCTACAACTATGTCGACCTTCCATTTTATTTTGACTGTATAGACATAGGCCTTGGGTACATAGGAACATAAAAAAGGCAGTAGATGTTCCAAGGGAATCGGATAGGTGAAGTGCATTGATCTAGTCTGATTTTCTCTGCTATGCAGCTCCAGCCAGAACAACATATGCAGTGTGTTAATAATAATTGAGTGATTTAACCTGGATACAATAAATCTAAAATCCTGGCCTTGCTTTCAGGGGTCTGAATTATTTAGATGATTGTCTATAGACCTGACTACAGAAATATCCAAGCACACAGGCATATTTGCATGTACTTTTGGGCCTAGAGATGATTCAAGTGATTTCAAGTTCAATATTTCCTTCTTTACTAATGTCCATCCTTGAATTCTTAGAATACCTGCCTCTTCTTTACTTGGTTTCTAGGGTCAGTTGAGAGTGTCTATGAGCAAGAGTGTCTGTTCAGTACTGATCTTGAGAGTAAATATGGGAAGGATTACAAAAGAAAGAAAAGAGCTCCTTTCGATTCCCAGTCAGGGCACATGCCTGGGTTGTGGGCCAGGTCCCCAGTGGGGGCCATATGAGAAGCAACCACACATTGATGTTTCTCTCCTTCTCTTTCTCCTTCCCTTCCCCTCTCTCTAAAAATAAAAGAAATAAAATATTAAAAAAAAAGAAAAGAAAAGAAAAGAGCTCCTTCTCTAAAGGAGCTTACACTTTCATTTTATGCTCAGCTGTTGTCCTATTGCTAAATGGTAAGATGAAAAGAATATTCAAATGCTGTGGTGGTGGTTGACTCAATGGCAAACACTTACATTTTGAAAATGAGTTTAATTTTTTAGCTTTTAAATGGCATTTGGTTGAAACAATCATAACACAAGTGGTATTTAAAATTTTAATCTATTTATTCCCTCTACCAAGCTAATTCACAAGGTATATATTTTATCCATGGCTACATATGACAGTTCAACAAATTATACCATTGCTTAATCTCCATAATAACTATTAAATCTGAGGTAGGATAAATAATGATTGCAGGGGCTCTTCACTGATCACCTTCTCTACTAATCTGTTGCCCTTGGCTTTGGGGTCATAGAAAGAGAGGGGGGAAATGTCAAGGGACAAAGATAATGCTGTGGGAATAGCACTCCTTAGAAGTTTGAGTCTACTGGGCTACAGAATCAGATAAAGATTTAGAGGACTTCTCTTCCTTCAAATCACCGGAGCTGCTGTAAGAGTTACTAGATGCCGTTGTTTAAAGTTATCTCTTGGTCAGCCATACTACTAGAACTAAGCAACAATGCAAACATGAAAAAAAAATTTGAATTTTAAATGCATTGTGTGACTTTCAATTCCTACAACAGATATATGGTCCTAATTATATATTTTACTTGAGTAATTATTAAGTTAGCTTGTATTACCTGAATCTATACCCATTATAGCAGAGGTAAGTGGCTGAGACATGAATTGAGAGACTGAGAAAGGATAGTTTCCAATTTAACTTTTGCTACAGACAAGTCACATGTGGATAAACAAGAGTCAATTGAATATAATTAACAGGAAAAGTAAAATGCTGAATTTGTATTTCTCCAAAGACTACAAATACTATAGTCCCCAATCCCACTGAAAACCAAATCAAACACTTTTATTCACTCTAACAGGTGTGTTTGACTCCAGGCACCCAGACGTTGGTCTGGTCTTTCTAATTGACTGGAGGGCTTCTGCCCCAGACATTCAGCTGCTCTTGGCGCAGGGCAGTGGAGATCCCATGTGCAACCAGATATAAGTTTTGCTGATGGCCTATGTTTTCCAATACATTTTGTGGAATTGGGCCTTTAAGCCTGCAGTTTTTCACTGACCATTTTCCCTGCAAACTCTTGGCCTCTGTGTTTTCTCTTGTTCTTGGTTCTGTGTTTTGGACAAAATCAGATGAATGATGTCTCCTGGTTTGCTGACAGCCCATAAGAGGTATGCCTAAAAAATGTCATACATCACCTAATGTTCACTATGAGGATGATAGATACTATGAGGATGATACTATGGCAAAGATGAATGGTTTTCTAGTGAACTACTGATCAGAAGTGCTCCAGAGTAGGTACTGACCAATCTTCTTCAGCATTCGTGGCACTTGTCTGATTTTCTTGGGACAAAAGTCATGTTCAGGAAGTCGTGTGTCTCATCTGGGTGCACGGCCAAGTTGTTTTTCATGTGCATCTTTTCAATAGACGCTCCTTGACCTTGAAATGTCTGCACGTGGAATCGTCTCAGAAGTGTCACCAGGATGACTTTCATCATCACCATGGCGACGTATTTTCCCGCACAGCTACGGGGTCCAAAACCAAATGGCTGAAAATACCTGTAAGGAACCTATGAAAATGATCAGGCAATTAGCTAGAATGTTAAAGGCTAGAATCATACAGTCTCTGTTTGATTTACTCTGAAAATATTGGTCAGTCAGCATACTCTGGTTTGGGGTCTCTGCCGTACTGCTACTTTACTGAGATGAATGACTATAACTCAGGTAAGCCCCTTTCTCCACCCAGTTTGATTCATCCCCGAGGATTCACACACAACCTTGGACAGTATCCAGTTTTTCTTTTCATATAAATGTGCTGGGTAAAGCAATGCAGACCATTTAATTATAGCCATTGTTACTTACCTAGCTCTTTGGAATGGCCATAGTTTTACTACTATTCTGCAAATCACCAAAGCAAAGACTGTTCATGTCATATAACTTAAGGACAAAGGACAAATTTAGGGAAAGATGTAGATTCCTGATCTAGCAGCATCTAAATATTTTTAGTTATGCAAAAAAATTAGTGGGTACTACGTCTGTTGTCTTGCCCACATCTGGACTTACATAGTGCCTGTCACATAGTAGATTCCCAATTAAGTTTTTGCTCACAAATTGTCAACGTCACATGGATTGCTTATACAGAAACAGAAAGAATTGGGGAACTGGATTAATTGCCATTTTCTATACCACATGCCAATGGAAAAAGAAGACACTCAAGGAACTAGCTGGATAATACAGGTTAAAAACATCATTGCCTAAAATTCAACATAAGGGAAGCAGAATCTCCAGTATACTTCACTGATAAATAAAGAAAAATCTGAAGCTCTTCTAATTACCAGGTCCTATTTCGAATGGGAATTAGTGCTTGTGGGGCCATTGCGTGGACCAAAGGAAGACTAGAAAAGCCAGATCTTTTGATCTCCTTCGATGTCCATCTGAAGCACAAGTGGACTTGCCTTTGCTGAGATGCTGCTGTCGCTGAATTTATGTGATTGCAAAGTGGTGACTGTAAATGGAAAAGTAGGTTGGTTGGGTTAAACAAAATTCACCTCATTTGAGTCAAATTCGGGTCCTGACTTTTTCACGTTCTGACCTATCATGTGGCCACCATGTAGATACTTCCTACAGCTGGAGACCCAGCACCCTTGGCTTGAGGACAAATGTGGTACCCATGGCCCAAACTAGGGAAAATGTGTGTTTCTGGTGAGGCTACAGAAGGGAAGAAGTAAACAGAATGAAATGTGCATGGTGCGAACGCAGAACCAGAGAGGATTTCACAGCTGACATCTTCGAGAGGGTCATACTTGGTTTTAAGGAAGGGCACTTACATTCTTGGCAAAGTTTTCAAGAGTAAATTCATTAGGCTTGGGGAAAAATTCGAGTCTATGCATTCTTCCAATATTCAGGATGATGTTAGTCCCCTTTTTCACTGGGTAACCATCGATGACATCATCCTGTAAGGCTTTGCGCATGACCAAGTTCACAACAGGCTGGTACCGCATGCTCTCATTAATAAAGTTTTCCACCACTTTTAACTTTTGCATATCATCAATCCTTATGTCTCTTTCACCTGTGGGAGTAGATAAAAATGACAAACAGATAATGAGAGTTTCAACATGTGGTGGCCATTAAAACTCTTGTAGTTTTCACAGAACAGTTTGCTCTTGGTTGGAAAATATTTTATATTTGTAGTTCTAATGCAAACCAGCAACCTGGGAAAAATATGTTACGTTTGGCCTACAGAGCATTTTATAAAAATTCAGATTTGAAGCCAATTATCATAGAAGCTGAGGGATTTCATAGAAAAGCCTAGGTTTTTATAAAAATTTAGAAAACCTAGAAACACTGGACTCAAATCACCACATGGCGACAATGGGCTGAAGCTCAGTGGTTGGCGAGCCTTTGCAGGGGCAGTCCCTCTAGTCTCGGGTAGACCTCCTAATCCACTTCAAACAGTTGTCTGCCTGGCCTCTGAGGTCGTAGAGTTTTGTCCCCTACTGTAAAATCTGGGGGGCATTCACTCCTTCACCAGTCAAAATGAGACAGTGACCTTAGTCCGTTTCAATAACATTTTCTCCTCTGGGTACTTGTACAGCTCATCTACCCAGGACACATCCTCTTGTGATAGAGTACCAAGGACCACCCCTGCCTCCTACCACAACAAAATGGTGCCTCAGAGCAGCCCCAAGTGTGCTGGGGATTGAAGGACACCCACACTGTCTCAGACTGGCCTGACATTAGTCAGAGAAGCTCGGATTACTCCCAGAATTGGTAAAGCTTCAGAACATCCTCCAATGGGCTACCACCTTTGCAGAATCAAAACCAGACCAGGGTCCTGAGGCAGCCCTGTCTCCTATGCAACTATGCCATTCAGGAAAGGTCTCATTTGGCCAGAGAATTCTAACAGTCCTGCCCCTCACATACTGTCCTTTGTATACTTAGGGGTCTAATGGGGTGTGTTTATCTGGGATAAAAAGGGAAAATGACAGAGAAGGTAAGCACAGGCATTCCCTAGGAGGCAGTTACCATGGGTGTGTATCTAGAGGCAGCATGAACACAAGTGCAAATGATTCTAATGCTTTTTCATCTTTGCAGAGGTCTTTTGAAGTGTCAGGGGGATGTAATGAGGCACAAACACTTTTCGCTTCTCAAGGAAATTGTATCAGTGGATATGGTCTTAAGAGTAATTTCCCTCTCTTGGAGCCCATGTGCTGTTCTGGCCCCTTACTATTTATTTAACTTAGCAGGCAGTTTCCTACCTATGGCGACACATCTGTAGACCCCTTCTCTCACATGTTTAACTTACTGCCAACTATTCCAAGCAGTACTGAAATGGTTTTTTAAAAGATAGTGTCTTTCCACAGCCAAATAACTTGTTTCACAGCAACTGTGCAAGGTCAGGAGAGAAAAGTCAACGTCAATGAGCATGTATTATTTTTACAATTAAATAAAACACAGAAAAAACTATATTTTTAACTTATCCGGCATATGAAGGTGTGACGACATGCCTTGCTTACTCTTCTCTGGGTGGATTATGGTAAAGATTTTGTTTGACATCAGATTCTTAGGACATAAGGAGCCGATATTCTGAAGGAATTGTTTTCTACCTCTATTATTTATTTGATAAATTCTTACCAACAACAGTCTGAATTTCCCTCATCATTGCCTCTTCAATGTTAGGGTGCTTTGCAATGAGAAGTAGCATGAAGAACACAGAGACAGACAGGGTGTCTGGTGCTGCGATCATCATTTCCAGTATACACTGGTTCACATTCTCTCTTGTTAGGTCACCACGTTTCTGAATAATTGAAAAGGGAGAAAATTTGGAAAAGCGAATCAAAATTTCACAAAAAGAGGGGAGGCGATGCTCAAGGATCAAGAATTTCACAAAAATTACATGTTTCTGTAATTGACTGAATATTTTTCATAATCTTCAGCTGAAAGCTGAACTATTAATAACAAATTGTCTATGCACTTAGTCTTTGGACTCTACCATTTTCATATTTTGTATTTTGCAGACACAGAGTCACTTCAGTCTTAAAGTTTGGTCTTAACCAGAATGCCTAGTGAATGGGCCATTTGAGTTGGACATCATAGAAGACCTGGAGCAGATACTGAGAAGCAGAAATATGCAACATGATCACAAGAGGAAATCTTTACACACCTACACCCAAACAGTCATACACATTTGTTATGTGGGAAGTATGGTTAGTTCAGGTCAGTACCTCAGCAAAAATCAACTCAGTGGCAAAATCCAAACTGTCTTCGAGTTTGTCTGCTGTGGAAACCCTGTGTCTTTTTTCATCTATCAGAATATCCATGGCATCTTTCAAATCTTTGCTGGAAAAAAGAAATGAAAATACAATCTATCTGGACTCAGTTAAGACATCTAGAAAAATGGATTCATTTACCATTTGCTTAAATAAAAATAATCTGCTTTAATTGAAACCATTAGTGCTTATGAAGAACTGAATTTATACTTAATATCCTTATATTAAAGATATTAAGTATCAAATATCCTTACATTCTATATATGTTATACTTTATGTTAAGGAACCAGAGTTTCTAGGTATGGATAGCAAAATCAAGGCTGTAACCTCCAGTTAAGGGTTAAAAACTGGTACAAAAGCCAAGTCCAATCATGTTTTCTTATTTTTTATTTGGCCAGTACAGTGTATAAATGAAAAAAACAAAATCCAAACCAGTGAACGTCTTTAGTGGGGACATGCATTTTCCAGTTTGCCACGGGCACCTCCGCTTTCTGTTGTCTGTATCCACCCAGCACACTTTTATTTGCCTGGCCCTCAAGACTATTGGGTTTGAGGTTTCTGTTTTACTCAGTGAACTCAAGTGACTATTTATTAATCTTGATACTTATTCTCACACCTTGCAGTGTCTGCCACAAAGCAAACACTAAGTGAATATTTGTTGAATAAATGAATGGCTGCATTAATTTGTATGGGCTTTTCGACAGTGTGGAGGAGTGAAGAGCTCCTTGGACAAAGAGTCAGGTTCTTGTCCAGGTTGCTCTCTTTCTACATAACTTACTTTAAGTCTCTGAGTCTCATGCACCTTTTAAAGGAAAGGGATCAGACTAGATAAATGATGAGTCCACCTTGAGATCTAACTTCTGCTATTCTTGGCTTTGTCTTTAAGTGAATGTGTTTGTGGGTAAGTGTGGTGTTCCCCAATCTCAGGGAACAACATTGCGTATTACATTAAGTGTAACACATACACCTACTTATGGTATTCTGTGACCGAGAAGCTTTACACTTGCCAAAATGAAAAGTAGAAAACAACATTGCTGTATTTAAAAAAGCAAAAATATAAAATTGAGTAAATAAGAATGGGAATAGATATTTGAGAATCCTTTTCATAAGCATATTTTTTAAAGTATTAGGATGATAAAGACAAATACTGTATGATCTCATTTATATGTGGAATCTTCAAAACAAAACAAACCTGAGCTCATACATCTAGAGAACAGATTGGGGGTTGCCAGGGGTTGGGGAATGGACAAATGGATGAAGGTGGTCAAAAGGTGTAAATTTTCAGTTACAAAATAATTAAGTCCTGGGGGTGTAATATACCACATGGTGACTGTAAATAATAAATAATGCCGTATTGCATATTTGAAAGTTGTCAAGAGAAAAAAAGAAAAAAGAAAGTTGTCAAGAGAATCAATCCTAAAAGTTCTCATCACAAGAAAAACAGTTTTAAATATAATATCTGTGGTGATAGATGTTAACCAGATTAATTGTGGTGATCATTTTGCAATATATACAAATACCAAATCCCTGTGTTGCACACCTGAAACTAATATAATGGTATATATCAATTATACCTCAATACAAATATTAGCATTATTGCAAGGGCATAGAGGGGAAGAAATTAAAGGGTTTCTCTGGGTTTTTACTGCTTTGTGACAGTAAATATATATATATATAACATTGATAAATGTTATATATAGAGAGAATGTTAGTATTTCTACAGAAACCTAGGAGAAACTGTTACACAGTCTCATGCAATAAATTTCCATGGGCCTGCTGGCCAAGACCAAAGCTACACTAATGACCAAGAACCATGACCAAATCTGACTTCAGTGAAGTGATTAATCCTTTATCTCATTGATTCTTGAATCAATAATCTCTGGTAGAAATGAAATGAAATGTATAAAAATGAAGTCTCCAAACATCTACTTAATACTCATTAACCATATGAAAAAATAGAAAGCAACATCAAGTTGGTTTCCTCCCTGGAGACCAATACTATAGAATTTAAAAATACAGAAACAGGATAAAGTTGGGTCTTCAAACAAGTTTGGGAACTTTTAGAGATGGAGAATTTAAGATGGTCAAGGACATTGGGAGAAAATAGGAACAGAGGGAAAGGGAAAACTAATGTATTTAGTGCCTGCTATGGCCTGGGCTAGGATCTCATCAACCTATATCTCTACTCTGGAAGGCAGAGTCTTTTTACTTTAAATAACTTCCCAAGGCCATTTAGTTATCAAGTGGTAGAGACAGGCTACAAACCACATCTGTCTGCCTCTAGATCACGTGGGCTTTCCACTGGCGATTAGAGTGGACAGTGTTTAATAGCTGGCTACATACACTAGAAAAAAAAACATTGATTACCTAAGGCCATTGGGTATTTGTCCAGTTTTCAGCTAGACTAGTCTACGACCAAAGCAAAGCCATTTAATGATGATTTCTGGATTCCTCAAAGACACAAGATATATAACTAAAAAACAAAATTAAAAAAACTATACATTTTATTGAAGTCCATTATGTTCACTATGAAAATTTCTTTTGAGACTACAGTCAATTCCTACAAGTTGAATTAAGTTAAATTTACTCAGAATCAATACAGTTATAAAATGGATTCCACGTTTCCATTTTTCTGACATGCAAAGAGAATTTTGACAGATAATACTGACATGTTCAGCCAGCCCTTCTGTTCAACTCAAAATACACTGCAGTGTTTTCATTGCAGATAAGGAGCGCGGAGCGCTCAGACCAACCCACTTGGCCCCTTGCTGAGAAGCTGCCTTGGCCAAAGGCTCCCTTACTCTCTGGTTCAGCCATGTTCAGCCAAATTGATGTAGAAAGTGTTGCATCAGCAACTTAATCAACATCTCCCTTGTGGGCTCTAGTGAGCAGAGAACTTGCTGAAGAGGCCAATAATAGCAAAGACACAATGAAAAAACAATCCAATATCATGGACAAATTTTCCAAACTTGTTACTTACACAGACTTTTCATACTTTTTGTAGAGCCAAGAAATCTTAAAGAAGATGTCTGGTTTGAGAAGGAGAGCTTGCCATGCCTCAAAATAACCCTGCATTTTAACTACGATGGCATTTTCTGGAAAAACAAACAAACAGCAGCACAATTGAACAAAAAGAGCCTGAGAAGAGTACTCTGAGCAGAAAAGATACCCACCAGTCTGGGGTTCTGAGCTAGGGGAGGTTCCACCTTCAGTTGGCATTTTAGCCGCATTATTGCTGCTCGACAAATCAACACTAATTTATTCTGCCTGTCATCTAAATTGGCTGAGCGGATCAAAGATTTTACCAGTTTCCAACTTTGTGTTAGAGACACAGCCTAGAATCTCACATGCCCCTCTTTGGCCGAACATCCATGTCTCCCTTGTTTTTGTGGACAGTGGGGAGTAAGAGGGACAGTAGTAGTTATGGTTGTTGTGGCCTTAGTTCTGGCACCGAGGGGGGCAACGAGGCATGCCACTCTCCTGTTGGGCAGCCAACAGCCGTATTTTAACTTCATTTTGTGCCGAGTGAGGAGACCCATTAAGTGACTAATTTACTTGTATTATGTACCTAATTAACACCTTTTTTTGTATTCTCACCTCATAGTGCTTTATTCATATTTTTCATAGCACTCATGACATAGCTTTCATATTTATATTCAGTTAGAATGTAGAATTCATTTTAGCATCTTCAATGCCTTTGTCTTGAGCCTCGTGTATAGTCAGCTCTTAATAAGTGTGTTTTAATTAAATTGAAAATTGAAGAAGAGAAAACCTCTGCTTTTTCTGAATTATACAAAAGGGAAAGAAATACACATTATTTTCAACTGCTAAACACCAGCCACCATTCAAGATGCTTTGCAAAATACTTCATTTGATCCTTACTGTCTTGCTAGGGGAGTGATAGTATAATCATTTGGCAAATGAAGAAACTGCAGTTCATAGAAGTTGAGAAGCTCACCCAATACCATACAGCCAGAGTGGCAAGCAGGCCCTTGGGCTGGAGCCCAGTTCTGCTTGATCTCAGGACGATGTCCCTTCCTCTTTGTTGCACTGGGTCCCTTAGACAAACAGAGTTTAGCAAGGACCAGGTGAGGAGAAGGGAAATAAAATAACCGTGCATGACTTATGCAGGTTCTGAGCATCACAGTGTGTATCCAAAAGTTAACAGAGACAGAATTCCCTTTACATGATCCTTCCTAAGAATCAGGGCTAGCAGGGAACCAAGGAGCAGGGACCTATAAAATGTGTACTTGCCTAACCTGAGGAAAGATGTGTATAGAACAGGCAAGCTGGGATTGGAGCCCCTGTCTGAAAGGGGATCAGGCAAGAGGGCGTGACTAAAATTCCTCAGGGTGAATGGAAGCCCCCTTCCAAATGGCAATCAGATGAGGTTTCTATGGCTCTTGTGAGGAGTGATTCAAGAGCAGGGGAGATGAAGCAAGAACTGAGAAGAGAAAGGGAGGGCTTAGAGATCGTCTGTTTTTTCAAATGTGGTGAATCAGGCAGCAGGTGTTAGAGCTCAGCTGGTTTGTTCTGACATCTGTAATGCTTTCCCTCCCAACTGTATGTGGCTTGCAACCTCACCTTATTTAGACTTACAGGCAGATGTCCTCTCTGCAGAACCCTTTCCTGACCACCCCCTCCATGAGGGCCCCATCCACTCCCACTGACCCCCTTTTGTTTATTGTCCCCTTGCCCTGCTTTGATTTTCCTTCAAAGCACTTTTTATCATTTAATATATTATAGGCAAGATAATATTACTTGTTATATATTATACATAAATATATATATACATGTACACATTTTTACTGTCCATATATCCACTGAAGTGTAAACTCCTTAAAAGCAAGAACTTTGTCTGCCTTGTTCACTGCTCTGTCCTCAGAACCTATAACAGTTTCTGCATAAATAGGCAATCAATAAATGTCTGTTAAAGAAATGTATGAATCACTTCCGGCCAAGATGGAAGCATAGGTAGACACACTGCGCCTCCTCACACAACCAAAATTAAGGACAACAAAAATTTAGAAACAAAAAAACAACCAGAACTGACAGAAAATTGAACCCTACAGAAGTCTGACAACCATTCATCCAGACTGGTAAGAGGGGCGGAGTTGGCAGCCAGTGGAGAGGGGTCATGGCAGGAAAAAGTGGGGGCTGGCAGACCCCAGGTGCGGGGTGACAATGAGCAGACCCAGTGAGGTGCACTAGGCAGCTGGCTGACTGTGGTCACTCATTCACACACAGATAAACCAGACGAAAACAGGCAGCGAGACAGACCATGCAACCCAGGGCCCCAGCGCCGGGAAATAAAGTGTAAAAGCACCGATTGAAAACACTTGTGGGGGTTGAGGTGCTGGGAGAGACTCCCAGCCTCACAGGAGAGTTTGTTGGAGAGACCCACAGGGTCCTAGAACACACACAAACCCACCCACCTGGGAACCAGCACCAGAAGGGCACAATTTGCTTGTGGGAAGTGGCTGAAGGGACTGAAATCCAATAGAGAGTGGAGCAAGTGCCATTGTCCCCTCTCTGACCCCGCCCCCACATACAGGATCACAACCCAGTGACTGGGTTACCCCACCCTGGTGAACATCTAAGGCTCTGCCCCTCACTATGTAACAGGTACAACCAGACCAAAAAATTATGGCTCAAACAGAAGAACAAATCAAAGCCCCAGAGCCAATACTTTTAAGTGGCCAAGAGGTGGCCAACCTATCAGATGCACAGTTCAAAACACTGATGATCAGGATGCTCACAGAACTGATTGATTTTGGTAGCAAATTAGATGAAAAAAATGAAGGCTACACTAAGTGAAATGACATAAAATACACAGGGAGCCAATAATGATGGAAAGAAAACTGGGACTAAATGGAGTAGACCAGAAGGAAGAAAGAAACAACCAAACAGAAAAGACTGAAGAAACCACAATTCAAAAAAAATGAGGAGAGGCTTAGGAACCTACAGGACATCTTTAAGCATTCCAACATCCGAATTATAGGGGTACCAGAAGGGGAAGAGGAAGAGCAACAAGTGGAAAACTTATTTGAACAAATAATAAAGGAGAACTTCCCCAATCTGGCAAAGGAAATAGACTTCCAGGAAGTCCAGGAAGCTCAGAGAGTCCCAAAGAAGTTGGACCCAAGGAGGAATACACCAAGGCACATCATAATTACATTAGCCAAGATTAAAATGAAGGAGAGAATCCTAGAAGCAGCAAGAGATAAGGAGACAGTCACCTACAAAGGAGTTCCCATCAGACTGTCAGCTGATTTCTCAAAAGAGACCTTACAAGCAAGAAGGGGCTGGAAAGAAGTATTCCAAGTCATGAAAGGCAAGGACCTACATCCAAGATTACTCTATCCAGCAAAGCTTTCATTTAGAATGGAAGGGCAGACAAAGTGCTTCCCAGATAAGGTCAAGTTCTTGGAGTTCATCATCACCAAGCCCTTATTATATGAAATGTTAAAAGGACTTATCTAAGAAAAAGAAGATTAAAAACATGAACAGTGAAAGGACAGCACACTCACAGTTATTAACATCCACACCTAAAACAAAAGCAAACTAAGCAAACAACTAGAACAGGAACAGAACCACAGAAATGGAGGTCACATGGGGGGTTAGCAACAGGGAAGTGGGAGGAGGAGAGAGGGGGAGAAGGTACAGAGAATCAGTAGCATAGACAGTGGGGAGAAAATAGACAGGGGGAGGGCAAAATAGTAT
>PVKM010022059.1:0-22118 GCA_004027735.1 Carollia perspicillata
AAATTTCTTCATAGATGTTAACTTCTCTCATCAACAGCTATAAGAATGCTACACTAAATATTTATATTACCAAAGTGCTCCTTCTTTATTTTTTATTATTTTTTGTATTTATTTTTTCACATTTTTTTACTGTTGTTGAAGT
This sequence comes from Carollia perspicillata, assembly GCA_004027735.1. Classification (NCBI taxonomy): domain Eukaryota; kingdom Metazoa; phylum Chordata; class Mammalia; order Chiroptera; family Phyllostomidae; genus Carollia; species Carollia perspicillata. The sequence continues at coordinate 143 of PVKM010022059.1, forward strand.
ACAGTTGTTTCCATTTTCCTACCACCACTACCCCCACCCCAGCCATCCCCACTTCTCCTCATTGATCCTAACCATCTTTGGTTTTGTTCATGTGTCCTTTATACATGTTCCTGAAAACCCTTCCCCCTTTTTCCATTATTCCCTCCCACCTCTCCTCTGGTTACTGCCAAGTGCTCCTTTTTAAAAAGCAACCAAAAGCCTGGCCGGTGTGGCTCAGTTGGTTGGAGTGTCGTCCCATGTACCAAAGGGTTGCAGGTTTGACTCCTGTTCAGGGTGCATACCTAGGTTGTAGGTTTGATCCCAGTTGACATTTCTCTCACATTGATGTTTCTCTTTCTTTCCCTCTCTTCCTCACCCCCACCTATGGAACCAATTAATATAAAAACAATTTTTTAAGCAGCATGAAAGTTTTTCACATAATTTTTCTGAAGAGGACACGTCTGCTCTTCTCTGGCACATAGAATGAAATGAGCAGTAGCAGAAATAGTCTGAGTCCAGCAATGGTGACATGTAAATTGCATCCAACTCGGGTCACGACTGCAGTTTAGAGTTAAAGAGTGTTTGCACACCCTGTGAATTATCTTCCTCTGCAACCAAATGTCTATCTTAATTCTGAATATCGACCTTAGGCAATTATTAATCTTCAGTAGCAGAAAAACTCAAGCCCAGTCTTTTTATGTTACCTCATTATTCTTGTTCATAAATAAAAATTTAATTTCTGTAATGGCTCATAGTGCAGTCAACTGTTATATTATTAATTATAGAACTGCTGCTAATGCCTAGAAATGATATTCTAATAAGGTTTAATCTCTTTTCCATATTCTAGTGTCTTCAATAATTATGTCTCTGGTTTTCTTCTTGCTTTTATTTTATTTGCAAACAAACTCGGCAGTGCAGGTTGTAATTTCAAGTTGGCTGGTGGTTCTGAAGCAGCCATATCACTCATAATTCAGACTCTGTGAATTTAGTCAGAAAAAAGGGGGAGAAAGAAAGGCAGCTTTATTTCTAATACCGATTGCAGTCTTGACTTGTATCTCAGACTTTGGTTTTAAGAGTTTGTCTCTTCACAATTGCTGAGGGACCTTTTATATATTTGGCAATTGTTCTTGAAAGTTTTTCAGCTGGAAATTGTTTGTGTATCATAAGAACATATTTTTGTTTGTACTTATTCTTTAAAGCAGTAGGGAACTCTCCAGAGAGAAAGTATAAAGACCTGTGGTCATGTATATAATGGCCTAAAGAGGGTGAAAATTGAGCTATTTTTTTCCTACATGTCTGATAGTTTGTTTCTACCCAAGGGGGTGCCCATTACTATTGTGAGAGCTGTGTTATTTTCCTTTATTAAGTATAGGGACTGAGGTCTAAGTTGCTTCAGTTAATGTTTCTTCTCCTTTATTATCCAGAACGGATAGTATTTAGTTCTATTATGCAACCCCCATGATGATTTCTCTGTTTATCTCTCTTTTGTCCTGAGAACATTCTAACTTTAGTATGATGTATTTGTTTAATTGCTCTGTTTACTGGATTAACCCTTGAGAAAGAGTATTAGCAATACCCTTGTTCCAGTGTGTTGGAGGATCAGCTCTTGGGGGCTGTTTTGTCTGTTTTACGGTGCGTGACATTGATGAGAGCTCACAACAGGGAGGAGGAGCCTAATCTCCAGGTTAATTTCAAGAGGGAGCATAAGAGTGGAAATAGAAATCTATTCTATTTGCTCCTTCAATATTTACTGAGCAATCCATAGGTTTTAGTTGCTTATCTGTACTAGGAACATAGCCAAATGGGAAAAGCATTTAAAAGCTTAATGTCATTTTTATAATGTGTTAAGTATGATCAGAGTAGAATGGGACATGGTGGCCTGTCAGGGATTTTTCTAGTCATGAGGGGTGATGGAAATTGTGGAAGAAAGCATCTAATTAAAAACTAGGAGGCCTAGGGATGAAAATTTGGCGATCACCAAAATTCAAGGAGCAGAGGAAAAGAACAGAAAGGGTATTACAGGACATAGGAGGCATACAGGGAAAAGTAGAATCGAGGAACCAAAGGCAAAGAACATTACAGAGGGAGGTAATAAGTAACATAACAAGCTAGCAGGAGGACACATTCTTTAAAGAGATACATATTCTCCTTGGATTTGACAACTCTAAGAGCAAAGTTCAGCAAACCTTTTCTGTGAACTATCAGAAAACAAATATTCTAGGCTATGAAGGTCACGTGGTCTCTAACTACTCAACTCTGCGTTGGAGGGCCCGAGCCATCCTAGAGAACCCGCAGACGAAGGAGTGTGGCTGTGCTCCGACAGAACATTTTCTACAACAAGTGGCTCCAGTTTGGACTGTGGGCCGGAGTTGCTGGCTACATGAGGAAACTGAGACAAGAGAGTTTCAATGAACCATCTGAGACTAGATAGCAGTAGTGACAGAGGCTAAATTACACGTACTCTCAGGCTCACAATCTCGTTTACTCTATCATGTTGCCTCTGAAGTAATAAAGCTATAAAAATTGGGGCCAAATTAATTAAGATTAAGTTCTAGCCCTGGCTGGTGTAGCTCAGTGGATTGAGCGTGGGCCTGCGAACCAAAGATTAAGTTCTGTCACTAAGATACATGCATTCAACTATGTTGTGGGGTTTAGGTTTTATGCAATGTCTCACATTAGTCTCACAACCAGCCTTGATATGAATGGGAACAGCCATTTCTTTCTTTTTAAATTTTATTTAATCTCTATTGTATTTTTTCCATTACCATTTAGTCCCCTATACGTCCCTCCCCACAGCAATCACCACACTGTTGTCCATGTCCATGAGTCCTTTTTCCATTTTGCTCAATCCCTTCCCCCCAACCTTGCCCACCCCCAGCTGTCATCCTGCTCTCCATCTGTAAGTGTGTCTCCATTTTCCTTGTTGGTTCATTTTGTTCATTAGATTCCACATATGAGTGAAATCGTATGGTATTTGTCTTTCTTTGACTGGCTTATTTCACTTAGCATGATGTTCTCCAGGTCCAACCATACTGTTGCAAAGGGTAAAATTTTCTTCTTTTTTTCTGCCTGAGTAGTATTCCATTGTGCAAATGTCCCATCATTGTTTTATCCACTCATCTACTGATGGACACTTGGGCTGCTGCTTCCATATCTTGGTGATTATAAATAATGCTGCAGTGAACATAGGAGTGCTTTTGTTCTTTTGAATTAGTGTTTAGGCTTCTCTCGGATGTATTCCAGATGTGGGATTACTAGGTCAAAAGACAGATCTATTTTTAATTGGCAGAGGTATCTCCATACTGCTTTCCACAGTAGCTGCACTAATCTGTATTCCCACCAACCGTGCAAAAGGCCAGCACTTGTTTGTTGATTTGTTAATGATAGCCATTCTGACAGGTGTGAGACGATATCTCATTGTGGTTTTAATTTGTATTTCCTTGATTATTAGTCACCTCGAGCATCTTTTCATATGTTTATTTGCTGCCTGTATGCCTTCTTTGGAGAAATGTCTATTCTTCGCCCTTTTTAAAATTGGGTTGTTGGTTTAGTTTTTTGGTGTTGAGTTTTGTAAGAATTTCGTGATATATCTGATAAGGGGTTAATATACAAAACTTCCTTACCAGTTTTGTATATTAACCCCTTATTAGATGTATCACATCTGATGTATCCCCTGATACATTAGATGTATCAGAGAATATATTCTCCCATTCTATGGGTTGCCTTTTTTTGTTGTTGATGATTTCTTTTGCTGTGCAAAAACAAACTTTTTAGTTTGATGTAGTCCCATTTATTTATTTTTTCTTTTGTTTCCCTTGCCTGGGGAGATAACTCCAATAAAAAATCGCTATGAGCAATGTACGAGATTTGGCTTCCTGTATTTTCTTCTAGAATTTTTATAGTTTCAGGTCTAATGTTTAAGTCTCTGATCCATTTTGAATTTATCCTTGTGTGTAGTGTAAGTTTCTTATGGCTTATTTTGTTAAGTTGTCCATGCTTTAAAATGATCTTCAAAATGTGTCATGAATTTGATAGTCTTCCATTAGGAATTTCTTTTGAAATTGTAAACACTTCTGCAATGCCAAATACACTGGATTGATAACTAAATTTGAATCAGTGCATTACATTTTTGCTTGTTTATTTGAGATATAATTGATATAAAATGTGTTAGTTTAAGGTGTATAACATAAAGATTTTATATATGTATACATTGTGAAATGATCCCATATTTTTGAAACAGTATTGAGAACACTGGTGATACTTGTAGTCCAAAACAAAAGTCAGAGCAAGAGGAAATAGAGAAAAGTGTCTTTACTACACACTTACAGACATAATTAGAAATTAAAAATGAATGTCTAACACCTTTAAATATATATACTGACATAATTCTCATACTGTAGTCTTTTAAAATTTTTATTTATTTTTAGAAAGAAGGGAAGGGAGGGACAAATGGAAGGAGAGAAACATCAATGTTTGGTTGCCTCGCACATGCCCCCCACTGGGGACCTGGCCCTCAGCCCAGGCATGTGCCCTGACTGGGAATCAAAGCAATGACCCTTTAGTTAACAGGCCAGCACTCAATCCACTGAGCCACAGCAGCCAGGGCATATGGTCTTTTAAATTATATTAATATGTGCTACTGATTAAAAGAGCTAAAGATGTTCTAAAGGTTGTGTGTTCTCAAATATTAAAATATTAAAATTAAAATTTGTGAAATTTAATTTGTGAAATTTAATTTGAGTATGATGAGTTTCATGTGGGTCTTTAACATACATGTTGTAGCCATCTTCACTCCAATTTTAATATGACTTATTCTAATCACATTATATAAAACTCATATTTTCTCTGTGTAACAAAAGTGGCCAATCCTTAAAAAAGTGTCACCATTTTAGCATGTCCTGGTAGAGAAAGTGCATGATAAATGTATTTATTCTTGTATGTATATGCAAATTGTATGTATATGCAAATATAAGAATTAATGAATGACTGAGTGAATGAATTCCTTATTTATGATCTTCAGAAGGTCTTCGGGCATAGTCTTATTGCCCTGTGAAAATCTCACCCAGAGACAATAATTGTATTTCCTACATGGGAAAAGAAATAGATAAAACTGCTGGTTAGGGTGACTCTTTGGCAATGCTGATGGAACATTAAGGATCAGCAGGGACCCCCAGGCAGGTTCCACCCCATAGCATCTTCTGGATTGAAAGCAGCAGGGGAATGTGATTCCACATCATTTCCCAAACCATTTCTCTTCTTGAGAAGAATGACTAACAACTGTGAAGGAAAATTGAAGTCATAGTAGACTTTTGAAAAGAGAAGGGATTCTGACCACGAGAGCCTATGGACATAAATAGACCAAAGTAATTTTTAAATAATGAAAGTAACTTGTAAAGTTTTTAAACATGCATGTATCTTTACATTGGATCTTTTAATTACTTAGAATTCCAGACTCATTATCTTGAATGAAAATGTTAGGTTTTAATCATGATACATTTTTATGTCTTTTTTAGTACAGAAAGAAAGCATTGTCATCATCTTAGAAAACATACAAAGAAAACCTCTGGCTGGATTTTAAAAACTCTGTTTGGTGAATCGTTACTTATTTTAAGTATAAAAGAAAACATTCGGATTCCTTGGAGGTTCAAACAAATCTGAGAGTCCAGCTTGCCTCTGAGAAATTCTCATTGGATTTATGAGCTATTATTTGCATAAGATACACAAACAAATATTTCCTTTGACTGTAGCTGGTCTGCTGTGCTTGCTCTCTTTTATTGTTCCCTGCCTCATTAAAAACAGGGATGAAGAATTAAATTGGCCTACAGCATTGACAAAATCTTAACTGCTGGAAGCAAAGAGATGAGCGGGCGAGTTTGCCCGGAAAGCTCACCGGCTCTGTTCCGGACAAACCCCTGCACCCTGAGCCTGTTTTGAATGTGTACCATTTGGTGAACATAATAAATGAATGAAAACTACAGGAGAAGGACAAATCGCACTTTGTACAATTTAGTGAAAATATTGAGGATTTTACAGTGGTGTTTGGGGGTCTGGTTTAAAATAACATTGAAACATTGATAAAATAATGCTGAAACAAATACTCGGAGGGTGGAACCAGTACAATAACATGCTGCCTCTTTATCTCCGGTGGACACCTGGATACGTGCCATGAGTAGTTCAGTCTTCCTTTGCAGTGGTAAGTTTTTTCCTTACGTATCCAGAATTACTGCCAGATTATCAATTTTACCTGGTTGTTTTAATGCCAGTGTTTAATCAGGTTAGAGGAGTCCTTCTCCAATGTAAAGTGCTTAGAACAAAGCGTGACCGATAGTGAACACTCAACACATGTAAATAATACATAAACATACTTTTATTAGGGTTAATGGGTAACTTCTTAGCTAAGTCTCTGCATATAATATCTGACCCAAGGGTTGGATAAGCCGTGTGAAGTCTGTGTCACCACGCCTCATTCACAGACATAACTAAGGTCTCCTTGTTTAAATAGTTTTTACAAAGGTTAAAAGGTAGCACCACGCTGCTTTTACTAGGAAAAAAAGCTAGTAGCAACTGGAAGAAAATGTGTAAAAATGACATGAGAAAATACATTTTAATAGTTCTTTGTAAGTTAATTAGAAACTTAAAGATGCCGTCAAAATGTATTTTGCATGATTTAAGACAAAACCTTTAAAAAGGGGGATAATATTTGATAAATTATCCTATCAACTGCTGTACATAATCCTGTTATTTTAGGCAAGATAATTGCAGGGTAAACAGCATTAGCTATTCATTAGCTGTAGCTGTTCTAGCTAATTCTTTCTCAGCTGGGCATATTTAATTTAGTGACAAGAAAAGTACTGCAAATCAATTCTGTCATATGAACTAAATAAAAAAAGTATAAATAAGTAGGAAATAATTCATACACAGATGAAACCAGTCTATCTTTAAAGAATAAAATTTCTCACATCTGGTGGTTGTAGTACTACATGGGAGAATTGTAAATATCTGTCAATAATAACAATGACAACCAATAGAGTATCTTGATGAGTGCTATCAGTGTATAAATGTATGCAAGATGTTCTAAAGAATCACTAGCAAAATACTTAAATAGTGTCATTTTTGTTTGTCACGGTATTTTTTTGTTGGACTGAAACCTAGGTTTCATTTTTGCCTTAGGCATATTGTTTATAGGACAAAATGTGATTGAATTTTACATCGACATGTAAATATTATCACTTATTCTCTTAATAGAGATATAAATTTATTTGACATTTTCACAAAAACACTTTTAAGCAAAAACAAAAATTCTTATGGAATATAATATTTTCCCCCAAATCTTCAAATTTGGTATCTTGGTTAATTATGTTTTTATTTTTATCTTTCAAATCTTACTTAAAGTAAGGTTTTGAAGAACAAAATGTATTCAGATAGTATTTCTATAAGTTGCTATTTCATGTTAAATATTTTCCTGCTGATAAATTATGGATAAAATTAAATGCCATATTGAAAAACAGGTCACTTATATTAGGTCAAAATACCTAGGGGATGGACAATTTATTTATGGTTTTGCACTCCAATCCTTGTATGTTTTTAAAACATATGTAAACTGAAATGCTTGCTAAAGAATGATGTTGCTGAACATGAACAATTCATCACATTGATATCACAATATATTCATCACATATTTCAACATCACCTTAGGAAAAGTTCCTTTAGTAGATCCATGGATAGATGGAAAGGAAATATGTCATGATTAACTTGGAGAAGAGAAACCTGTGGGTATTGTACAATGATTGTTATAGATCAGTATTTGTAATGTTCTTGTATAGAAAGTAGACTTACATTTCATGTTTTGTTCCAAAGAAACAGTGAATCTAATTTAAAAGAGAAAAGTTTTGATTCATTTCTTCTGTAATCTTAGTATTCAGATATTTAATCAATAATTAATGTTTGTGAGTTTTCTGTTTTTATCAATCCTTTTCTAGAATAGTAATGATCTACCTGCCATCTATCTATGTATCATCGGTCTATCATCCACTTATGTATTGCTCTGTCTGAATAGTGGACATTTGGTCCTATCCAAAACCTCCATGGGAGAGGGGGTGCAGGGTGGAGGGGAATAAAGGGGAGAAAAAAATGGAACAGCTGTAATAGCCTAATTGATACAATATATTAACAAATAAAACAACAACAGCAAACAACCTTCATGGAGGTATTTGGCCCATGCCTGCTCATCTGCCTAATCCCACGTGCTATTATTAGCGAGGCTTCTGAGGCAATACAGCTATACCACAATTATTGGGCCAGTAAAACAATATAGCATTTTTATGCATTAATCCTGTAAACTAGAAGTATAAATAAGTGTTATGGGCTGTTTGAACCCTGGCATGTTTTCTAAGCATCAGTGTTGTGACAGGAATAACTACCAAAGACCATTCGGTGTAAGTCAGATTTATGTGTTCATAGGTGGTCGAACAGAGCCAACTTTCAAGAACCTTTTGTCTAATGTTTCCCTAGGCAGGACCAAATGTCTTGCAAGGGTCTGTCTAGCTCCATCTCCTAATAGCTATCCATAGAACAAGTAGCAGCTAGCAATATAAAATTGCCCTTCACGACAAATTTTAGGCTGCATAACTACCTCTGGGGGACCACATATCAGGGTGATATTGGTTGAAAAAAAAATAACCTCTAAGGTCCTTTGAAATGCTAACACTCTATGTAATAGGGACTACAGTGGAACCATAATAAAGCTTTTTTAGGACAGAGAAAGATAAATATATAAACAAATGTTGAGTTAAATGTATCCTGGATATAAACGGCCATACTTTTCATTGTTTTTTTTTTTGCCTCTTTGATCGTGTTGGTAGTTTTCAAATTGAAAGTAAATGTGACAGAAAGCAAAATGATAGAGCAAATTCATGGATTTGTTTGACACTTAACTAAGTATCTCCTGTGCATTGAGAACATCACAAACCCCTAGAAGTAAGAGAATGTGACACAATCCCAAACATCTAGAATATGCAGTGCATGAGTGAACATCTAAACAGATACTGAAGTGCAAGGAGGTAAGTGCAAAGGTAATGTTAGGCATGAGTTAAAAAGAGCTTGGAGAAAACACTGGAGTCATAGGGGCAGAGGACAGCCATGGGGGAGGAGAGTGGGCAGGCGGGGAAGGGGGTAAGTAGCCTGTAATACTGACTTGAGAAAACCCTGCTTTTGTGTGTTGGAATACTAATCTGTTAAATTCTCTTCTGATATAAATAATGATGTGATTTATTTTTATCTCACTCATTTAACGAACTAGAATAGCATTTTAAAGATATAGCTGTGAAAACAAGAAAACAGTTTATCTTGATGACTTTGAGTTCCCTACTAGAGCTGTGAATGGAATTGCAGGATCCAGTAGTCAACCACAGGGGCCGTTAATTTGGACCACGGTGGACTTGGTCATGATGGAGATAAGTGAGAGGGCTCGAGGACATTTTAGGACGTAAAATCTGAAGGACATGGATATAAATGTTGGTGAATAAATTCCGAGTTTCTACCATTGATATCTAAATAGATGGTGTAGCCAATTCTTGAGATTGGAAACAAGGAATGAGAAGCTATTGAATTCCTTTAAAAGCTTGTAGTCTCTAAATTTTTTGAAGCACACTATTAAAAAGAGCTAAATTCTAATCTATCGAAAGGCTTAATTTAAAAAAATAACATAAACTTTCTACTTTATATAAATTCGAGTAAATTTCACATTTAATTTAATTTTGTTCACAAATGTTTAGATGTATAATTGACTTGTGGGTGTATATATGTGTATTGTAAATATGTGTATCTGTATATATATATATATATATAAGAGGAAATATTAAGATGGCTGACCCACTAAAATTGTCTTAAAATCATCTGTTTTGCTTTGTTTATTTTTCCTTTTTTTACACAATCAATACCTTAGATTTCTTGTGTCAGGGTAAAATAGGCTGATGAGTGAACAAACTAGTGCCTTGAGAGAAATAATCACTCTAGAGAAATGGAGAAGTTATCTTTGTAGAACAGTGAGGGACTGCCCAGTTGGGAAAACACACAGCGCATCCAGGGACCTGATAACAAAGGACACCTGCTGTCCTTGCGCGCATCAGCTCGAAGTTCCGGTCACGGTTCCACCTGCATTGCTGCCTGTCTTCCTATGAGTTGTAATGACGGTGTAGAGCATATAGCAGAGCTTGACAAGCTCTAGAAAAAACCAGCTATGTTGGGAATAAAGTTTTTGGTATTTTTTGTTATCAAAAAGAAATAAATTTTTTAATGTCTGTAGCCAATCTGAAGTGTGGAATATATATATATTTGGACCACACATATATATATATATATACTATATATATAGTGTATATATACTATATATATATAGTGTATATATATAAAATTTTATAATGGGATAATAAAAAAGTCAAAAAAATTATCATGGGATAATACCCACTTTAAGTCTCCTTTACAACTCCTTGAATCAAGAGGAGAGACAATAAATGAATTTCTAAAATAGCATTGAAGGCTTTCAAAATTCCACTGTAAATTGTTGCTTCTAAAATTGAATGACAAAACTATATGCATATTAAAACTGAATTAGAACAATTGGAATTAGGCAATTGGATTTTCATATTTAGGTTGTGTTTTGGTATAAAGTGTAGTGTTATAAATTTATAGAAATTCCAAGTAAACAGTGTTGGTTAAATAGAGGTTAAATAGATTACTTTAGCTGATTAGTGTGCACAACAAATTGGTGCTTTATAATTTTGCTGTCACTTAGCAATGATATAAAACATTTCTCCATATGTTTGCAGGTGAACAATGTGATAAGATGACAACTCTTTAATTAACTTAGGACTTGGCTACCTCATCCATCTAATGCTTCCTGTAGCTTCTACACTAATGTTGTTGCTTATATGTTAATACTCGTTAACTTGGCATTTACAGATATGTTGACAGGAGGAAATTAAAAATGAATTTTCTAAAGGTTAGTTAATTACAGATAATAAATTTTGTTATGCAAATGTGGAACAGATTTAATTTTTCAACAACTCATATTGAGTCAGTAAATTAAAGCATACCTTTTATTTGCAATGTTAAAGTGCCGATATGCTGAAGGTTACTCAATTACAAGAAATTTTAAATTTCGATGTGTTTTTGATCTTTCCTCTTGGAAGGAATCGAGAAATCAGCCTTTGGCCTTTTAGGGCTCAGAGTTAATGACACAACATATTTCTGCCTTGAAATAGATCTCCCAAAGCTTAAGTCAGAGTTTAGCGTAGATGTAGAATAATAGAAAAATCTGTGGTTTTTTACTAAATTATGCAGCCCCCCAAATTTATACTTTTTATCTGAAAAATATGGTTGAATGTGATCAATTTTAAGTCACCTCACAGTGACAAGCACAAGAATATCATGTGACACCCCACCTGGACAGATCCTTGCCTGTCCCTCCATATGCCACTCCCCTTCACCTGCTGACACCCTCCCAGCCTTCAGAACTCGGCTCAAGTGTCAGTTACATTTTTTGTCATATATTTTTTCTTGCATTTTTTCCATAGCACTTTTCACAGTTTGTAAAAAAAATACACTTTAAAAAATATTTATTACCCAATGGGATTGTAATCTCTAGAAAGATAAAGACCGTTTCTGTATTTCAGTTTGTTTTTTATACCTAGCATCTATCACACTGCTAGGCACATAATAAATGCTCCAGTAATATTTATTTGATGAGTGAAGATATAAATGGGTACATCATATGTTCTTTTAAGTTGGAAATTGGATAAAATTATAGTTATTTGTAACAGATGATCTAAAGAGGTATCAGTTTTTCTTATACCTATACTTCTTATGAAATATCGTGGCAACTAAAAGCCTACTAAATCAAGATAAAACTGAACAAGGAATTTGTTTCATGACCTTTGTGGCTATCAAGGTCAATGAAATGAACATATGTGGTTTGTCAATGATCAAACTAGACAAGTGAAATTAGATTACAGAGCAATGAGTGATTATTTCAAAACATTATACCTAATAGGTGCAAAGCACTATGCTAGGTACTGAGGGGATAGATTTATTTGTTCATTTGCAAAGGCAAACTACTGTATTACAAGCAATTTAGCAAATCTCCACTTAAGTATCAATTCTATGGAACTCAAACATCTATAAAGTTGGTCACATCTAACGCACTCATGGATGTTTCTTCTCCATAAGAAATTCTTAAATAGGGAATTTCTTTCAGAAGAAAGAAAATACTCCCAAACATAATGTGGCTAAGATAGTAACTGCTATTTTTGAAGTAGTTGTATCCAACTTACCCAGTTAATTTTAACATTCATGATAATTTTATAAAGAATCAAATTGATTTTCCTTTAGGCTGTTGGCTCTTAGGCACGTGGCAGCTAATTATAAGGAAGCCCTTTCTATTCTTTGGTTTGGCTTGATTTCTCTAACTCAACCGCAGCCTGTAGTGTTCACTTAAATTTTTCTTTCCACATTGTTATTAATGTTTCTCAGTTAGTTCTATTTGATAGGGCTGAGACCAATGTCCATATTTGGAAAGGAAGGTGATTGAGACCATTCTTCCAATACCTGGGAGAACAAAATTCATATAAAAAGCATGAGGTTTTGACGTCTTTCTCTGTATCTCATGATCCGTTTTTTTCTTTGTTTCCTTTGTCTTTTTGTTTAATCTGTGGTAGACATCTCATAGCTACAAGATGGGCCTGCACTGAAAATTTGACTTCAATGTCCAGACTGATGATATCACATGTACCAAGATGGTAGGAATAGGTTCTCTATTCACATAAGGGGTCTTTATGTGGAGAGCAGAGTGGACTTCTCAAGCTGATGGGGGTGGAGGTGGGGAGAAGCTTGAGACTACAGAGAAGGGAGACTGGCTGTGGATTTCTATGGTGGTTAGGAGGTGGAGCAGGGGTGAAGGCTCCCAGGGCAGGGGCTTGCGCGGTTTGATCCTCCTGCTGGCATCAAGGAGGGAGCATTCAGACTTCATTATCCATTAGTTCACATGTGGGGCAAAAGAGAAAAGGCGGTCGAACACTGAAAAATAAAGTCAGACTCTGTTTCTTTCCCTCCCTCTCTCCTTCCTTCTTTCCTTTCTTCCCTGTACACATATTGCTGATGGAAGTTGCTGATGGAAGTCTTCTAAGGAATGGTGAGAAAAGCATTTTGTAGACCCATGTATGGGAGACTGTGGTGTAGCAAGATGATTCCATACAGTTACATTTCTGGCAGGTCTGGGCGTTTTTTGTTTTGAGATTAGTTGTGATCCTTCTTATGGTTGTGCTAGGAGGCAAAGTGTGTCCACATATATCTTCATCTTGACCAGAAGTCTACCTAAAATATTCGTTTTTCTCAAATTTAATGTAGGCAAAGATAAATCTGTTGTGGCACACATTTTGATATGCACATCATATAGCCTCAATGCTAATATTATGATTACCAATGAGAAAGTCACAAATTTGACTTTATATGCTCTATGATCTTATAAAAAGGACTTTGATATTTTATGCTATGTTTTGGTTCTTTCTCTGCATTATTTTGGTTCTATTTTACTTAATTCAGTTCCACAATTAAACTTTTAATAATTAACAAGTACTTCTTGCTAAAATGTCTGAAAAATTCTCAATGACTATGTTTTTAAGTAGTTTATCATGACTTCTGGGATCATAAATAGCATAGACCTGAAAATAGTATAATTTTTCTCATTTATTAAAATAAGAACTAAAATGAGGGTTTAAAAAAATCTTTACAGTTATACTAAACTTCCAAGTATGATTTTGTTTACTCTTATATTCTTATAACAAGGAAAAAATTGAACATCCCATACAGAAAATTTGATTATACCTGTCTCCTTATTATTATAATTCATAATTATCATAAAAGTGTTTTCTGGAATGAAATGGCAATTTAATAGTTGCATAATGGGACTCAGACATAGAATACAAAATGAAATGTTTTTTATAAGGCTACAGGGTCTTCTTAAATAAATAGATCTGTTAAACTAATAAAATGTTGGTACAATAAAATTATCTACTCAACAGATTTCTAGTGTGTTTAGTTAAATTGCCTTGACACATTTGAAATCACTGCATTTGGAATTTTGTAAGAGTCAATGATTTGCATTATCACCTGGAATATTTAAATATTTTTCTTATTCAGTACAAACGCTCAAGTGAAAATCTTTGTGGGCATGGTTCATGTTTTGAAGTAAAAATTAGTTTGACTCTCAGAATCTCATTCAAAGAATGAAAACTTTATACCTTGTAATCCAAATGGTCACACATTCATAAACTCACCAGATTAAATGTTTGGATAAAGAATTCTTGATTAAATAGAAAATTTAGGATTATAAATGGAAATATAAAATACTTTTCAGGTCTTATGTTTTTATTTATAAGAAAGTCAATGTTCTGAACATTTGGGATATCTCCCAGCAGATGGAATTTGGGGGATCCTGAGAATGATTTGTATCTGCTATTACTAGAAAATAAGTAAAGACAGTATTACCATTTCTTTCTTAAAATAAGCCATAATGAGTGGAAAATGATATTTAATTATAATTTATCTTTAGATGGTACACTGATAAGTGCCTCATTATCTCTACCAGAACTTTTAGGAGACTACCATAGAAGAATTCATACCAAAAACTTTGAATTTTGTGCTTAATTTGTCTCCCTTTATACTGAGTTACAGCATTTGTTGTTTTATTATAGCCTCTTCAAAATTCCTGTGAAATATTGGTATGCCATTTCTGGCTATTAGGCATTTTTTTAAAAGAAAACACTAAAGCATTTATTTAGCAAAGTTGAGCAACTGCTAAATATTTCTTCCTGGCTTCTAATTTTTTTCTCAAACTTTAGAACATTATTTAGGGTAAAAATACTTTCTATTAATTTGACTCAAAAGTGGTTAAATCTGGGAAGTAGGAATTTCTGGTTACATAGTAGATTAAACATTCACATTTATTTGTACTTTCTTGATAAACTGTGCTGAAACGATAAAAGAGGGATAGAAAGGTGTAAAGCAAAACAACAAAGAGGGCAAGAGTGGAGGCTGGAAGGGACAAAGAATGTCAAATACTTTTGGAATATGGACAAAAAAATGACTGGTCAAAGGAAAGGGTTAACAGCTTTTCCCATCCTTTCTTTTGGCTTTTGGGATGCCTGTGAATTGGCTGTTGTACAAGCTTAAATGTGCTTCCCCAAAATTCATATGTTAAAGTCTTAACCCCAGTATCTTAGAATGTGACTGTATTTGGAGACAGGGTCTTTAAAGAGGTAATTAATGTTAAATGAGGTCCTGAGGGTGGATCCTAATTCAATATCACTGGTGTCTTTTGAAGAAGAGATTAGGAGACTGGCAAACACAGAAGTGAGGCCGTGCAAATACATAGAGGAGAAGATGGCTCTCCCATCTACAAGCCAAAGAGAAAGGCCTCAGAATAAAACCCACCATGCCAAAACCTTGATCTTGGACTTCTGAAATTCATATCTGTGAGAACATAGATTTAGGTTAAGTCACCCTGTTTTTACTAATTTTTTATGGCAGCCTTAGTACACATATTTAAATTAGTAACATAGAAACAAGAAATATATAGGAGTATTCATTTCCTCCCAAAATGAGAGTACACATGAGTTTGTTACATACTGAACCAAGCCTTTGTACCTCATTGTAGAGAATGTTAATTTGACAGGACAATTCAAGAGTTAAACATTTTAGCTTCAGTTATAGTTGATAGGCTTAAGTTGTTAATACATGTACAAAGCTGTTGTTCTAGGAACTAGAATGTATGACCTATGTGACTCCAGGTGGTTGACAAGCAATTCAAACTTTGTCCCCCAGGAGGTCTGCAAGAGATAGAAATGGTATCTTAGCCATTTTATTCCAGGGAGGGAACGTCTGCGAGGCAGGTAAAGAATTATTGATCAGCAGATAAAGAAATACTAGAAAAACTGTCACCCGATTGCAACACTTATCTGATTAACATTTCCCCAAACCCTTTACTAACCCTTTCCTTCTCCCCATAAAAATATCAGCTTTAGATGAAGTGTTAAGGTGGTTTTTGAGTGCACACAACCCATCATCTTCTCAGATCACCAGCGATTGAATGAAATGCCCATGAAGATTCTATCCTTGTCTCTACTTATTGGTTCTTGTAGTGACAGGCAGCACGAATGCCAACTTTTCCAGTTTTGATTGGCTATCCTCTGTAACTGATGAATAGCTTATAAATAATGGCTTTACAGGTTACCTTAGTAACCTGTAACTGATGAATAGCTTATAAATAATGGCTTTCAGGAGCATCAGGGAAGGGATGCAAGTGTCTGGATCACTAGTAATACCAAACAGCAAAAGGGACCTCAGAGCTAGTGGCTTTCTGGAGCAACCCATTTAGCATCGTCTCTCATACCACACTTGGGAGTCAGGAGACCTTGATTAAGTGGTACACGCTATGATTCTGCTTATTTATTCTTTCTTACAGCCAAATAGTTTTGTGCTTGGTGAAGGCTACTGTGCCTTGTGAGTTTGTATGACAATCTAAACCCAATCTAAACTCCACTCTTGGTTGAGCAGAGAGGAAACTGCTTACATTTAAGTTCCCTGGGACTACCCAAAGAGAAATGAATGAGCAATGAACCCACTTGTCTGACAGAAAGAAGGAGAAGCTTAGGATTTGGTGCAAGTTGTGCTATGGAAGAAACAGAAGGGATGGTGAGTTGTGTGACTGAAAACTGGAGGATGGCAGAAATGCATACAGAGGACAGTAGAACCTTGAGTTCTTCTATAAACCACAAGCCAAACAACTTATTTTCCTTCTCTCCATTTGGCCTCTTCCCTGCCTCCTCCCCAGTCTCTGACCAAAATGTTGTCTTGGGAGGAAATCCAAACAGTAAGGACCACAATCAGGAACACCAAATATCATAGACATTAAGGGTGGGTTAGATGGCGGGGAATAAGTGATTAAGCGAAAGTCTGCTTATGTGAGGGTAAAACCTGCAGTCCCTATTGCCACCCGATCTTAGAATACACACATCCAGGCATGGTTTCCTTTCTCAATATAATATTTTTCACAAAAACTGGTTGCAGAAAAAATGTATTAGATATTCGTTTGAGGGGTGGGGAGAGTTGTTCACAAGTAAAGCCTACCTGAGACAACATTATCTTACAATTAACCTACTAGTTGATACATTTTTCTCATGTCATTTTCTCCCCATGTCCTAGCCATCTCTACACTCTTGGTCAGAAAACTTTTAGAGAATGTACTTCACCAAAATGAAGATGCAAACTAATAAAGAAAAAATGAAAAAGAAACCGGCAGAACAGGAAGGAGCAGTCCTGTGTCAAAATCTATTCAGGGGGCCATGAGAATAACCATTTCAGATTGTGGCAGGGGAACTCTAGAAGGAATGTCATGAAGTAAGAGTTGGGGGCAGAATGGAATTGATAAATTATGTGATTTATTTGATGATGTAAAAAGATGGTACCAAAAGCTTTTTAAGAACTCTGAGTTTAGAAATAATAGTAGGTATAGATTTAAGAAATGGAAATATGATCATAAATATACTACTTTTCTTGGTAGTACATAAATTTACAGATTTATGCTACTATAAACATTAAATACAAATTTAACCAAAATTACAACTTAATTATAATAGCAAAATGGGAGAGATCAAGAAGGAGACATTTAAGGGAGTTAAAATGAAGTATATCATCTTATATAATAGATCACATTTAAAATTGATATGTCAGGAACTAACAGTGGGCTAGATCATTCATCATCAAGGTTGACATAATAACTTCCAAACCCATAGAGAATTTTTATAAAAATTTATTTGAACAAAACAGAAGATACACCTGGAAGCAAAATCTCAACAGACTGAGATGAATGCTTTTGGGAGTAATGATTTGCAGTTTCTTTTATATAACTGAGATTAAGGTGGGAATTTAAGGAAAATTATATGAAGGTGGGTAAAAGCAATTCGATGATTATATTCCAGGTTTGTTAAGATTACGTGATCTCTTGTGTTAACCCCAATGCACAGAAACAATAGACAGAGTTTGCTTAGGCAAAGATAAGGCTTTTACTAAAGAAGTTGAACGATTGAGGTGTGACTCCCCACCATGACTTACTCCGTGAAGAATTTGTGATCAGATCACCCTGTGAAGTTACTTTCTATAGAATCCCCCCTTTTTCCCACATCAACTTGACAGACATAATGGCCAAATATTCTGAGGTCCTTTCTAAAAAGTAGAAGCTGGGAGCTAGATTTTCCATATGTCACTGTTCCCTATTCTTTATCTAAGGACAGTATTTTCGTGGGATTCGAAGGGTAGAGAAGGACAGGGCTGTACTATTATATGGTGAATTGTTACCGAATGCAGGTCCGGCTACATGCTGCAATGAAAGCCAAACTCGTGAGACGGGGCTGGTGAGAAGGAAAGAGATTTATTCAAGTGCCAGCCACCTGAGAAGATGGGAGACTCTCATGTCAAAGCCTGTCTGTCTCCACATCAGTGTAAGCAAAGCCCTTCATAAAAAGGGATAGGAAAAGCAGAGCAAAGAGATCAAGGGGAGGGGGCTGAAAACTTCTCCATGTGCAGACGAGCACATTCCACTCCAATTAGTATCTCAAAACTGGTCCAGTGATGGTCTGGCGTGTGTTATCCTAGGTTTTGTCATCCTGGTTTCTCCTCATCCTGGTTTTATGGTGGAAGGTCAGCCCATCTCCCAGAGCCGGGATGACTGAAGGTCAGAGTCTGTATCTTTTGAAGTTAGTTTCTAGGATCCTTATACAAACATGATGTTTATATACAAGGTACATATTTGTTAGAGTCAGTATTTTCAGAAACAATGTCAAAAGAATGGTGGGGTGGGTTATAATTTTCCTCTGTTACAAAATGAAGATAGAAACTTGACATGTGAGATTTCTACAAGCCTGCAGCTGATGGGAAATCATCTTCTTGTTGCTGATAATGGGGGTACTTGGATGCTAATGGTCCAGAGATTCTTGAGATTTACGGTGGCTTTCAGGTGAGTATATGAGACCGACTTGTTGACATGCTTAAGCTGAGAACTTCACTGGCTGTTTCCCAGACTTTTTGTGCCCAGCCTTTCCAACAGTCACAGAGACATTTACTCTCTGCTATGGAAACCACTGGCAGATGTAGGCTGACTTGCTGTCCTCACCGAATTTGGAATTAAGCAGTGTAAAGTGTGTATCTGAAATGAGATCAATATGAGAAAAAAGAGCTAGAAATTTAAATCCTGGAGAATGAAAGGGAGAAGTAAGGCAGATTTTTAATATCCATATGTGTTAATATTACATCAAATGCACACATAAGGTTTCCAGGGTAGTGAAGATTATTATTTATACACAGCACATAAATGTGGCTTTTTGGTGACCCGATTTGTTAGCCTTGTGGTGAAGCGATGAGATCCAATCTTATTCTCCACATGCTGTTTCATTGTGCGGGTGAGGGAACCAGAAAAAAGAACCTGGGTGCTTTCTTCCCTGGGAAGAATGTTTTCACTCTAACCCTTAGAATGTATATAAGTTCCTCCAAGGAAAAGATAAGACCATTGTCTTCAACTTTATAATGTCTTCACACTCAATCTTCATAGTCTCAAGTCTTATTTCTTCTCCCCACCCAGATAAATTTCTCTGGAATTTTTCTCACTATGTAAATTAATCACATATTATCTTCCCCAACTTGACTGTGTCCTAAATTTCTATAAAATTTACTCAGAAATTTTTAACTGTGCAAAAATATAAAAATATTTTCTCCCCATTCCACAGGAGATTATTGTGTTTTAAAAGAATTATAAATTATATGAATATTTCAAGTATGTATTCAATGAGTTTGTGTGCTACTATTTACTAATCTTCTAATGAATGGGTCTGAAGACTTGGACTTGGGTGAGACTTGGTTGGTGGTTAAGTAGGCAATAGCTCAACAGATCACTGCCTGATTATTGTATAATATTTGCATTCAGAAGAAATGAGTTCTTAATGATTCATATACTTTCTTAAAGGATCTATATGTCCCTTGTGTGAGATAATTAAATTATCACAACACCAAAGCCTAAGACTACATCAAAATATTAATCTTCAAAAGATTATTTATTATTATATAATATTTATTATGTTTAGTCATGTTTTTATTTTTAGAAAAACTGTTTTTATTAAGTGCACGAATGCTACTTCCCCTCCAGGACCATGGGAATCAGCACAGCTATTTTATGCTGAAACTGATAGAATGTGCTTCAGCTTCTAGGAAATTAAAAAAAAGAAAGTCTCAACAAATTAAAACTAAAGCATCAGTAATATCAAATAAGAGAAGAGAGGCCCTTAGAACTTGTGGGGTTATTTGCATATAGCTTATGTTGCAATTTTCAGGAATGTATTTGATTTTTTTATGGTCTTCAATGGTAGCATATTTTATTCCCACTGACAGCAAAAGTAATTGCTTTGAACATAACAAAAGTAATTGTGTGAGAAGTTCAACATGACTTTATGGGAGCACCTCCATAGTCTCTGCACTTGTTTTTGCATATCTAAATGTGAAAATAATATATACTCCTGGTACTTGAAAAATGAGATTTTGGTAAGGGCAGTATGACCTATTCAGGTAGGACGCGTGCCTTCATTATTTCCTATTTTTTTCAGCTTGAAATACTTTGAAAGAGTATTTCGTTTTCACCGGATACTTTGTGTCTTTTTAGAAGAATTGTCTGAGGCATCACTAGTTATGCTATAAAATAACTAATGGCATGTTTTTGAAGGAATACTGACAACATTTCTTTTAAAACCCTACCTGGTTTCCACGGTTCGTCTCCTGCTTTCCTCAAAGCTCTGCTATTTGCCTTCCTCTCGCAGTTCTAGCTACACTTCTGTCCCTAAAATGAACCTTATCCAAGTAAGAGAAAATTAACTATATCGAACACAATACGCCAAAATTCAGTAACAAGCTAACCATCTCACGTCCGTGTGGTCTTGCCTACTGATGGGACTTCCTTTCCCAGCGAGCCTTGGGTAAGTGCTACTTGACGGGCCAGGTCACAGCTCCCCCTGCAGGAGCCGTGCTTCCACTCGTTCCTCTGCTGAAGGAGAGGCAGCCCGCGCAAGCTCCTTCCCGTGTGTAGGAAGCTCACTCACTGCAACCTCACACACCCTTTTATGCTGTTCGGCATTTTTTTATTTATTGTGGTAAGAACAACTAACATAGGATATACCTTCTTAACACATTTTTAAGCGTACCCTATATTATCATTGACTGTAAGTGCATATTGTACAACAGACCTTTAGAGCTTATTCATCTGGTAAACCTGAAACTTTATGCTCACTGTTAGTGACTACCCATTTTCCTTTCTCTCCATCCCCTGGCAACCATTCCAGCCTGGCTCTACGAATCTGACCATTTTAGACATCTCATGTATGTGGAATCATGTAGCATTTTGTTTTTTCTGTGACTGGTCTGTTTCACTTAACATAATGGCCTTCAGGTTCATTGAAGGTTCAAATCTCAGGTTCAAATCTCTTTGTGGTCTCAATTTCAAGTCTTTTTGATCTATATCCAGAAATGGGATTGCTGAAATATGGTGGTTCTATTTTTTTAGAAACCTCTGTACCATTTTCCATTGTGATTGCACCATTTTGCATTCCCACTAACACAGAGAAAGCGTTGCAATTTTTCCATATCCTTACCAACATTAGTTATCTTTTGTTTTATGGATAATATCCATCCCAACAGATGTGAGGTGACATATCATTGTGGTTTTGATTTTCATTTTCCTGAGTACTAGTGACATTGAACATTTTTTGATGTATCCGTGGCCCACTGATGTGTCTTCTTTGGAGAGATGTCCTTCGAGTCATCCCCACTTTTTAACCACAATAGAAACTCAGAGCCAATCTCTTTTTCTCGGTCTCCCAAGTCATCTGGGACTTGCTTGAGAGGCTGA
>PVKM010022060.1:0-22099 GCA_004027735.1 Carollia perspicillata
CTTCAGGATAAAACACACAAGCATTTAAAAACATCTGAAAAATAGATTGACTTTAGCAGCGTCCACCCACATACTCAGCCTAGCACAACAAAACAGAGCTGTACTTACTGTCAGAAAAATCAGAAAAAGTACTCTGGAAACACTTTCAAAGCACTGTTCTTTTTTTTTTTTTTTTTGTCTAAGGAAGAGATTAAAATGTCTTTACTGCCCCTTCTTCATTGATTCCTTAAATGGGTGTCCACTCCCAACAGTTCCTAACCCAGGCTGATTGCTAAAGAGGGGCGTAGTCAGACCAAGCTGCACGTGATAAACTTGTTTTGTTTTCTGCCTTTTCTTCCCTAAGCCAATTATTCTGCAGGGAAATAACTGTTCTGTGGTTGGTTGGGAAGAGAACAAACCCTGTGTTTGTGCACTTGGCCTTTCAACTCCAGGGATAAGGGGGACAACGGTGAACAAGGAAAATGCAGCTAGCCCTACAGACATGAGGAATAAAGATGGAGGGAAGAACAATAAATAAAAACAATAAGTAAGCCGAGTAGTTAAATTTGCATGAGGGATTGTTAGCTATTTTTTTCATTCCTAATGCCTAAACAACATTGCCAGTGATACATTTGACTAATTTAGATGAAATAGGCAGACTGTGCTGGAGCTGAACTTCTTGTTGTCTGATAAAGTGAAGCAATCATAGCCTGCCTTGGTGAAACACTTAAGTCAGACAAACGAAGAACAATAAAGAAATCCCCTTTCCCCATTCTGTTCATAGTGGATGTAGAAGTTTAAGGCAACTGAAGAAAATAAAAATGGATTGCTAAAGACTAAAAAGCATACTAAAAGAAAGAGATTCGGGTCAATTTTTATGCATGACGGCCAGGCAAACAACCTGAAATTTATTCAGCTGCTTTTGCATAGTTTATCTCTCCGTGTAAAGAGTTGCAAACTTTTCTTGACCCACCAAAGTAAAGTGCAAAACAGGAAACCAAAGTCCATGAATTGGGAAATCTCAAATATTTGACATGGCTCCTCCTGGTCCACAGATGTTAATAATCATAAAACTAAGAGGTGTTCTGGAGAAAAGGGGGGTAATTTAAAAAATATTTGAAGCCCTGAAATTATGTATATACATTTCTCTCATTGGTTACTAGTTCTGTTTTTCAAAAACCAGTCAACAGTGAAATATTACATGTCTTTTACATTTAAACCTGGCAAAACTGAAGGTAATAAAGATGTTCTAAAGGTCTTGTCATTGGTGGGGGAGTAGAAGGCCATAAACACTGTTAAAATTGTGTTATCGGGAATAGGTCAAGGCTCCAAACACAAATTCTAAGTTTCCTTTCAATCACCTGAACTATATTTCAGGGTTTGCATTAGTTTTCTGGTTGTTACTGTTGTTTTAGACACTATATACTCTATTTTTAAAATCACCTTCCCACTCTGCCTTTCTTACAATTACATCGAAATTCACAACTGCGATTTCGATAATTATTTAGATTAAATATTTTACTAGGTTCACTTTTTATCATTGATTTTTTAATGCATTCTTTGTGTTCCTCTTTCTTGACTTATTTACTCTGATTTTGCTGCATTTGGAGGGCCGCGTTTCATGTTTACACCTGAAGATTAGCCCATAAATCTGACCTAACTTGTTAAAGATTCGCCCCACTTTCATCTACAGAAATGGTGGTAAAATATACCTAAAATTGCTGTTCAGATATGTAACCAAACTTTAAAAGAAAAGAAGAAAACGATAGAGGGAGGAGAATAAGAATCAACAAAAGAAACAAAGAGAAAGATATGTACATACCCAGGTGTTAAAAGGGAGAAGGGAAATTAAAGCCAGAACCGTGAGTAGTAATGTCAGAAATCCGGTGGTTCAAAAAGGTATTTTTAGATGCCCGTGACCTGAACTTGGTGCTTGATAGACTCGGAAGCTGGACTTCCTATCTCTGCTTGAATCCAGAAGCTTCACAGAACAGTTCAGCTGTAGAAAGAGAGACAAGAAAAACTTCACGTACTACCCCAATGAAAAGTAAGGATGCATGATTGGGTTGGCCAAAAAGTCTGTTTAGTTTTTTCCATAAAATAAAAGACATTTTTCATTTTCACCTATAACTTTATTGACTTGGATATTTCGAGTATGTCAGCTATCTTCTGCTATTGGCTTCTAAACATTTTCCAATGCATAAGACAGTCCCACAGCAAAGAATTATTTGGCCAAAATGTCAATAGTACCAAGAAGCTTTGCAAACCACTTTTGACATGTTCGATCAGTCATAGCGCCTTCTTCATACATTACATAAATCTTTTTTTATATTAGTTTATATCAGTTGTGTTTTTATCTTTCTTGAAGTAATAATGCATAGTACACCAAAAGTGTTGCCTATTTTCTTGTATCTTCAGTATTAAAATAGCTATACAAAAATTCATCAATTTAGCTTCTTTTACATGCATGCTAATAATGACAGCTATCACAATACAGTCTAACAAAGTCGTTTTGAATGAAGTTAAAGACAACTAAGTACTACTAGAACTGTTGTAAGGAAAAAAATGTAATGATGTTTTGGCCAACCCAATATTTGTCAATCTCTGGATTAAAAACACATACCCTCCATAGAAAACAATCAACCCAAGCATACATAGCACATGCCAGACACCAGGACACAGGAGCAGGACCTGAATTTATTCTCCCTGTGTAGCAACATGTTTAAGGACAACAGTGTTGCAGTCAGTGTACGTGCTCTGGAGCCAGACTTTGGTGTGAATTCTGCCTCTGCCATAGATGTGTGACCTTGTACCATCTATTTAATTTTTCCCCTCAGTTTCTCATCCATAAAAATGGAGATAATTGCCCTGGCTCAGTTGGTTGGAGCATCATTCCATAACCGAAAGGCTGTGGGTTTGATCCTCTGTCCAGGGACTTGAAGGAGGCAACCTATTGATACTTCTCTCTCGAATCACAGTTTCTCTCACTCTCTTCTTTTCTGCCTTTATCTCTATCTAAAAGCAATGGAAAATGTACTAAGGTGAGGATAAAAAAATGGAAATAACAACTGTATATATGTATGGTTATTTGTAGGATTAAATTCATTAATATAAGGAAAGTTCACAGAACAATGCCTGGAAAACTATAAAAGCTCACACAACTACCTGTTGTTACCACTAGTCTTCCTCCTCCTCTTATTGCTACTATTATCCTGCAGCCCTACAGAGAAGACAGAAAAAAATCTATAGAGGTATGCTGAGAATACAAGATACAAATATATATATATATATTCCTCCTAGCAACTATAATCAAAAGTCCACTGTGAAAGAGAATCAGCAGACCAAAATAGCGGGACTATTGCCAACCTCAAGAACTTAATAATAATAAATAGTATGACAAAGACTATAAAGATATATAATTAAACAAGTATAAAGGACACATGGACAAAAACTAAGGGGGGTGGAAATGGGAGGGAAGTGGGGGCCACTGGGAGGGGTGGACTGGGATGGGAGTAAAAGACAGAAAGCTGTACTTGAACAACAATCAAAATAAAATTTAAAAAAGATACATAATTAAAGAAGTAATGTAAGTAAGTAAAAACAGGAGGCAATGAAAAGGAAAACTAATAGGAAAATGACCCATTACAATTTATAAATATTTATAAGGATTAATAAAAGTTAAGTTTAAAAACTTAATGGGAAAGTTTTATAGCAGATGAGACACAGGTGAAGAGAAAGTTAATAAACCAGAAATGCTTCTGATGACATCATATAAAATTCATATAAAAAGAGAGGATAAGATGGAAAATATTTGAAAGGTTAGAACATGAAAGACAGAATGAGGGCATCTAGAACATATTTAATAGGCATTTTTACTGAGGAAAATAAAGAGAATAAATGAGAATGTTCAAAGATAAAATGTATAAGAATTTTCCAGAACTGAAAACATGAAACCTCAGCTCTGAAAAACATACAAATATCCAGTGGTCTTTCCATTTTACAGTAGTCTTTTGAAACATGAGAGAGAGAGAGAAAGGAGAGAGAAAACAGGGAAATATTTAAAAACCAATAAAGTAATAAAGATAGATTACCAACTAAGGCTCGACAGTTAACCAAAAGACATCATAAAACAATGAATGCAATTAATGTCCTCAAAGAGCTGAGAGAAAATGAATTATTGACCTCAAATTCTATACCCAGCTAAATGTACTTCACATTACAACAGAGTGAAATAAAGGTATCTCTTCTTCCATAGCTAGGCTGAAGGAATACTAAACAATGTACTTCACATTACAAACAAAATAATTATCTAAAAGAAAACTGAACTCTGACAGAAAGAGTCGCATGTCAGAAGGATTTGGTAAATGAGTTGCCAAAACTAAATATTCATTGTTGTAAGCAACAATTTTGTGAGAAAGAAAGCAGAACCATCAACTACACATTTTTTCAGTTTTTGCTGATGGAACTTAGGGGTTTCTATAATTTTTTGTAGAGCTTTAATTATTGGTTAAGGAAAGAGACAATCGGTATGGGAGTGAAGAATGTTAGGGGTTTTCGCAAGTGTACTATGTCATTGTGTTCCTCAGGGTTTGTTGTGGGGTCCAATGCTATCTGAATTACTTTTTTGTTGTTGTTAGATATTTGTTGCTAGAAATCCTTCCATTTTCCTTAAAAGGCAGCCCTTGTGAGCTGGAATCTTAAAATAATGCAGGCTGGTCAGGGAGGCATTTGACAGCGTCTGTTCTCGAGGAAGGGAGAGGGAATGATGATGGGGTCGGGGGTGCCACTGCGGATGACAGTCTTACGCAGGAACGCTGTGCCTTTTCGCTAATGAGAAGAAAGTCAGAGCGTATGGGTACAGTGAAAGCTGGTTGGTTGCTGGGTTGTGGAAGCTTATGACACCACCCTCATCCAGTTGTCTCCATTTCCATACTCACGTGGGAAGCAAGGTCTGCTGAGAGTGAGGAGAAAGGGATGTTAGAGTCTGAGAAGCAAGAAGATGGGATAAAGTTATTAGTTACCCAATTCGGTGAAAGAGTAAATCAATTCGGGGGCTGTAGTGTAGTTGGCAGGCAGAACCTAGGCTCCCCTGGAAGGCAGTGATCATTTAAAAGTGAGACTAGTCATTTTGTTCATGGGGATCTCTTACCAGCGTTCGACTGTCACATGTACAGCCAAGATTGGGGTTTGCCAGGCTATTATGAGGAAGGGGGAGAGGGTCATACATTCGTGTTTATATAATATAGCAACTACTGGCTGAGGTAAAAGCCTCTCTCTGAAAAGCTGAGGGCTCCTAGGTAAAGATAGTAGATGACTCTCCTTTCTTGCCAACATCATTTGGTCCACCAGCTCCTGAATTATGCTTTCAAGCCCACGGCAGAGGGCTGACTCGTGTCCAGGAAGGTAGCGAACTTTGGGCTTGGCTACCAAAGATTATGTCAAGGCTTTATTGAGGTCAAACGAAATACATGGTCATGGTTCAGTTTCTAAATAAAGAAACTGTCCAAGTAAACTAGAACTTAGCAGTCTGGCATAGTAGAGCAAACCACAAGTTTTCTGGAATTTCAGCTGCAGCAGTAATTTTATCCACCTATTTCTTCTGTTTTGCATGTTTTTTTCTTACAAACTGTAAAATTTTGCTCATGTGCTTTTTGAAGAACATGAACAGACGTGGCCAGAGAGACTAGGACCAAATTTTTGGCACCAAGCGTTTGCAGACCTCTCCATAGAGCCATGGCGGCTGCCAGCACCTCGGTACCAACCCCCAAACCTCTGGGACAGAGCTTGAACCACCTGTCCGGGACTGGCGCTGCTCTGGCTCCAATCTTTGTTATCCCCAGTTGGGTCACATGACGTGGGTGCAGGTGCTACTCCTATGAGCTTGCAAAAAGGAGATAAAGCTGTTCCCAGAAGAGGGGAAATTGTTGTGAACTCAGTAAACACGTCCAAATGTGACCAACACAGACTTTTACATAGTATGTTTAAAATCTCCTCTGTTTCTGGAATTGCTTTTTTCTCTAGAGGACTTTGCTGATTGTGCTACTTAGGTTCACTCTTTCTGTAGTCTAATTCTCCTCATCTGGCCAAAGACATTTTTCATTAATGGTCCATAGTATAGAGACCTAGACTGCCCAGCGAGGTGGTTGGTTGTTGAGAACTCTCTCGGCAACTGACTTAGGTCAATTTGTTTCCCCAGTGCCCATAATGCACTGTGATCATCACAGTGATGGTGTTAACAAGGCCACAGGGGCTGGTGAGACGGTCTTTTCTCCACTACAGAAATATACCTGCCAAGCTAATAGCATAGGCAGAGATGCAGCAGGCGGTCTCTCCCTGAGGAAGAGAAATGGCTAAGTTCCTACAATCCAAGCACCTGTTTTCGACGACCACTCCGAGCCTGCTTACATGTTATCATCTTTTTCACCTGGTAAAATTTTAGTGCAATTTCATCACAGGCTGATGTTTTCTGACTGGGTCGGCTCTTTCCCAATGACTTCTGGGACAGCAGAATAACCAGATGGATAGCCTCCAAATCCAAGAAGTTTGCCTGTAGACTGAAATACCACTGATAGAATTTAGACACTAATGATTTTTTAAACTTTATTTTTATTGTTGACACTATTACAGGTGTCCCCATTTTCTTCCTCTTTGCCTACCTCCACCCAGCCCCTGGCCCCTCTTCTCTCTGGCCATCACCATACTGGCGTCTGTGTCCATGGGTCATGCATATATGTCCTTCAGCAATCCCTTCACTTTCTTCCATCCAGTCCCCCTCTCCCCCCTCTCCTCAGAGAGCTGCCAGTCTGTTCCATGTATCCATGCCTCTGTTTCTATTTTGTTTGTCAGTTTATTTTGTTATTAGATTCCACATATAAGTGAGATCATATGGTATTTGTCTTCCTCTGACTGGCTCAGCACGATAGCCTCCAGGTCCATCCATGCTGTGGCAAAAGGTAAGATTTCCTTCTTTTTTATGACCAAGTAGTATTCCATTGTGTAGGTGTACCATGGCTTTTTTATCCACTCATCTACTGATGGGAACTTGAGGACACACAGATAGCCAATAGATGCATGAAAAAACACTCAACATCACTAATCATCAGAGAGATGCAAATTAAAACCACAGTGAGATGTCACTTCAAGCCTGCCAGTATGGCTATCATCAATAAATCAACAAACAACAAGTGCTGGTGAGGATGTGGAGAAAAGGGAGTGCACTGTTGGTGGAATGCACACTGGTGCAGTCACTGTTGGAAACAGTATGGAGTTTCCTTAAAAAGTTAAAAATAAAACTATCTTTTGAGCCGGCGATCCCACTTCTGCAAATATATACAAAGAACTCTGAAACACTAATTCGAGAGCATATGTGCACACCTACATTCATAGCAGCATTATTTACAATAGCCAAGATCTAGACACGGATGATTTTTAATTCCAAAGGGTCTGGCACCATTGATGTTATCTCTCTTTCTGCTCTTTGTCTTCCACATACGTACCCATCCTCCTGGTGTCTGCAGCATTGTCTACAAAACACAAAAACTAGACATGAACATTTTTTCATTTACATCATGTGCCAAGCACAGGGCTGCAAATGGTAGGTGGTTAAATATTTGCTGAAGTACATTTTACAGTGTATATACTTTATCAATAAAGTTGTAATAAGAAATAAGACAATGAAAAAGCTAATGAAGTTATATATCTATATATATGGAAATCCTAGGTGCACCCTCTAACCCCAATCTTACTGTTGGTTGTTCAAAAGTTCACAAGGGCCGCAGGTTATAACCTCATAGGTAAGTTCTCCCCCCTCGGAGAACGCCTCTGACAGCCTCAGGCAGTGTCATAAAATATTCAGTATCACATGAAACCTCTTGCTGAATTGCAAAGCTGTGAGCTTTTAAATGTCAGCTTCTACTATAAAATAATGACTTTTGCTAGCCTCTATTTATTTCTTCATCGATAAATCTGTGATAGAGATTACTGGCCACAGAACTTGAAGACTTTTTGGTTGATATAGGATCTTATGTTTACCAACTAGTACCTGGTTGATTAATAACATCATTACTTTGACAATAGGTTCAGTGAGATTTCATACATGCAGGCACACCACGGATCCCATTGGAAGGTATAAATGGCATTTCTTAAATATTTCTCTGTGGGTTCGGGTTCCTCACATTGCACTGGTTCTCCAGGGTCAAAACCTGATCTCTTAGTACAGCTCTAGGACACTGTTCTTTGAGGCACATGGGAGGACTGTTTCTTGGAGAGGTTCCAAATCTTTGTACTATTTTTCAAGAGATTCACAGAAGTCTGTGAGTAAACCGTCAGTTTGTTCTTCATACTGAATCCCCAGTCCAAATTTATCTAGAAATTCATTGACTAAAGCGATCTCATCTCCTGTTGTATTTAAGGTAGTCTTCCAGGTAGGTTCTTGGCCACAGTTTCTTTCTTCTTCTTCTTCTTTTTTTTTAATATCATCATTTCTTTTTTTTTATTTTAATTGTTATTCAAGTACAGTTTTCTCTCTTTTACTCCCATCCCAGTCCAACCTCCCCAGAGCTCCCCACCTCCCTCCCATTTCCACCCCCCTTAGTGTTTGTCCATGTGTCCTTTATACAGTTTCTTAATGATAGTTTTTTAAATATTACCAGTCTTCTCGTTAATATGAGAGCATAATTGCTCCAGATCTGAGGGGGCCGTTTTTTATGCTTCTCAAGCCAGCCTAGGAGCAAAAGCCAATGATATTTCTTTTTCTTTTCTTCTATTTTTTTAACCCCTCTCTTTGCCTTTTGCTCTGTAAGATGAGAAAATTCAAGATTCCTCAGGAACAAAGTCCCTCTTTACTTAAATCGCTACCACAGCCAGGGGATGGCTTTAGCTGAGTATCCAAAGTCCTCCCTAGTATTCTTTCTTCATCCACCTGAACCTCACGCTGGCTCTACGAGGGGAGAAATACACAATAACGTGGTAGCACCTGGTAGAGCGAGCATGGACCTGGGCATGTTTGGCCTCGGCCTAAACCCTCCCATCTGTTCAGTGGTGGAGCGGGCTTTCCTTGAGCTTGATCGTGCTTGCAGACGCACCCAACAGAGGAGGGACAACAGAAGGGGTGCTCTCAGATCCCACTTCACTTTCCACGGCCTGCATGGCTCTCAGAGAGACGTAAGCTGGCTGCCGGCATCTTCCTTTAGTTTGGTAAATAAGTGCTCTGGAAGCTAACAAAGTTCTGTAGGGGTATAAGAGGTTGAGATCTTTCTTTGTTCCATTTCTGACATCATTTTGGGGCTTGTTTTGTTCATTTTAGTAGATGAGAGTGAGGGCATTGTGGAAATGCCACTTTCCTTCTCATCTCAGCCGGCAGTCTCTAATTTCTCCCTTTCTTTATAGATTTCTGCTTCAGAGGAGCCGCCTGCCATAAAACCCGGGGACAATCTGGCGTGGACCGGTGGAACTCCCAAGTGATACTTCTGTCAGAAGCTCAGACACATACAGGGCCTCTGAGCTAGGAACACATTCTAGGAACATATTCCAAGTGATCAAGGAGAGAGATGCCAAAGATCTACCTGCAATATTCTTAGCTGCAGCATTGTATATGGCAGGGGAGTTTAGAAAGACTCTCTATATCTTTCCATCGATTCTTGACTAAAATTTTTCGGTAAATGCAAACACTGAAATAATGCACAGACATTACAGAAAATGACACAGATCTATAATAAACCAGGGAGGAGTGATGTTCATAGTATGTTGTGAAATAAGGCAATCACAAAACAGTAAAGACAATGTTATCGTGTGCATATATATGATGGAAAAGGCACTAGCTGAGCAGCCTAATTCTTATAGACCTGTATAAATTGTACGATGTTTAACAGAGAACACGGATGATGTCAGAATTATTTCAAATCACATTTTCAAAAGTTCAGTGGATTGAATTTGCCATTTTAACCATTTTTTCAGTCTACAACTCAGTGACATTAATGACAGTCACAATATTATACAACCATCATGACTATCTGGTTTCAAAACTCTTCTATTAGGAGAAATTTTATAAGCATTAAGCAATAACTTCCCCACTGACCCTCTGTCTCCTCGCCCTGGTGAGCTCTAAGCCACTTTCTGTCTCCATGAATTTGTCTCTTCTAGATATTTCATATGAGTGTTCATAGTAATACAGTATTCATGCCTAGTTTACTTCAAGCTAATTTTCTACTATATTTTACCACAATTTAAAAAAAACCAAATGGATTGAGACATTGAGAATTTATGGGCAATGAATGCCCTTCCTTTTCTCTACAACCATTTGTACGTTTCCCCCTCAGCTGCCAGATCTCCCATGGCAGGTGCTTCTGGACTCGTCCCACCAGGGCGTGGCCCTGGGCTGCCTCAGACGCTGCATCCTGCAGGGATTTACAAGTCGGCAACTGCCGGGCCCTCTGACCTTGCCTCCCCCAGGCCTATCATCTTGCCGCTGCTTCTGACTTTGCTTCCAGGGTGGCTTCTACGGCAGTTGGCTCCCATGCCATTTCTGAAGCCGCCACATTCTGTGCAGACGTTGTTGCCTTGCTGACCTCCTCACAAAATAGGTGTTCCGAGGGTCACTTTCAGGCTGACTTTTTTTTAGCTTTGTTAAGATATAATTAACACATCACACTGTGTAAGCTTGAGAGGTCCAACCACTCATTTGACACACTTACATGTTGCCAAGTTGTGATTACTACCACGTCCTTTGCGGACACCACCATCCTGCCACATGGTTATCCTTGCTTTCCGGTGGTGAGAACATTTAAGATTTACTCTCTCAGCAAATTCCAAATATGTAAAACAGTCCTGCTAACTATTATCGTCATTCTGTGGGTTAGATCCCAGAACTTCCTTACCTGATAACTGGAACTGTGTACCCTTTGATCGACATCACGCCCTTTCCCCGCCCCCGCAGCTCGGGGTGGCCACCACCCGACTCTCTGTTCCTCTCAGTCCGTTCGACTTTTCCAGAGTCCACACATCAGTGATATCACACAGTAGGTCTTTCTCTGACTCATTCCCCTCAGCCTAATGCCCTCCAGGCCCATAACGCTGTCACAAATGGCAGGATTTCCCTCCGCTTCATGGCTGAATGATCTTCCAGTCTAGGTAATACAAATGCTATATCTTCTTTTCTGCTCATCTGCAGAAGGACACCGAGGTGGTTTTCACACATTAGCTGTTATGGATAATGCTGCAATGAACATGGGAATGCTGGTAGCTTTTCAGTCTCCTATGTTCATTTCTTTTGGTTACATAGTCTGTAGTGGAAATGCTGGAACATATGACAGTTCTATTTTTAATGTTTTTGAGGACACTCCGCGTTCTCTTCCAATAGGTACCAATTTGCATTCCCTCCAACGGTGCAGAAGAGTTCAATATCACACTAGGCTTCTTCGACACAAGCTGAAACTCATTGCTCTGGTGGCGTTAACGTGGTTTTGCTCTGTTTCATCCAGAATTTCATGTGTTTGCAGTGGGAGGAGAATCTGTGTTAAAAGTCATGAACTCTGTGGGTTAAACTCTCTATATGGATTTTATTAAGTATGACAGGCATGGGGCTTACCAGGTTCATAGAGGCTTCCTGGGAAGCGAGCCTCTGAGGGATAAGGGCCAAGGCTGCTCCTAACGTAAGGCTGACCATAATTTGTATCATGGATACAAGGCTATAGAACATTCATCCTATGTGTTGTTGATGGCCAAATGCTCAGTTCAAATACGGACAAAGTTGATAACAAGGTTTGGCTCTCTGGAAACTAAACTGGGAAATACGGTGTTTGCCACACTGTGCACAGAGAGAGGCAATGAGGCAGGAGGGACAATGTAGGTCATGTGGAAAGTTAAAGCCAAAAGTGAACTAAAGCTTGGTCAGCAAAAGATGGAGGCTGAGAAAAGAGGTACCAAGCAGGGGGTGCTGTAGCCAGTTAACTGGGGGAAGAAGTGAGACTCTCTGTATTGATAAGCACAGCAGAACAAGAAGCTGAGACTCTGTCGTTGGTGGACTACTCTGCTGAAGTTTCACAATCTCTGGTCATGAAGATTCCTGTGGCTGTCTTGAATTCACACTGACCTTCAAGCTCTCTCTCTCAGTCCTGTGTTTACTCTTGGATATGCCTGGGATTACACTAAGCCCTTCATTGCTTGAGGTAGCACTGTGAGTCTATTTCTTGCGAAGAGAGAAACCACAAAAATGCAGAAATAATGTCAGAAACAGAATTTTGGAAGTAAGAAATCACCAAGATTATGGAGATTTTGCAATCAGTTAAGACATCATGAGTGGAAAGCACTGAGAACATTCTACCTATTCCAAATACGTTTCCTTGGTAGCCATACCTGTGGCCAAAGATAACGAGGCAATGGGCAATGACTAACTTTAAGGGTGTAAAGAATGAAACAATGCAGAGGTGAATGCTTTTAGTTTATGGAAGTAGGAAATTCACAAATTTAAGTCCCAAATGCCCTACTCAGAGCAGCTAAAGAAATCATTTGAGGAAGTCCTCCATCTGACAGCTGAGAGTGTCCTTCGCCAACCAGTTGCCTCAGAAGAAATCATATAACACTGCTGCATCTTTTCTTTGGCCAAGGCAAATCCTGTTGGACAGGAATGAGAACACTGGTGGAAAGTGGAGGGCATTAGTTCTTCCTGAGCTCCTCTTTTTGACAAGTTGTCATAATTTGTCATAAATATGTGGCAAACCTGAAACCATCACCTTCCCTGCTGGTTAAATTGTTAAGACCAAGAAGAAAACTCATTTAAAAAAAGTCTCAAGACTACAGTAGGGATGTGAGGCAATCTCAAATGCTAGACGTTGAGTAATCAAAGCTTAGAGGATGAGCTGTAAGCTTGGATTTTGGTTCCACAAAATTCGGGTGTCTCGATTCGGGTATTATTGACATTTTGAATGGGATAATCTGTTGTTGGGGGCTGTTCTGTGGATTGTAGGGTGCTTAGCAGTATTCCTAGCCTCTGCGCGCTAGATGCCAGCAGCAACTCCTAGCTGCGATACAATAAATAACTGTTGCTTGAAGACACTGGGTTTGGGGGTAGTTTTATATATAGCCTTTTTCTGGCACTAGCTAAATCACACAGGCATTATATATATATATTTTTCTTCAAGTCAGAGAAGCACAATCCTGATTTGTTTTCTACTGCTAACATCTTCAAATCTAACACAGGTAAACTAATTAATTAGAATACTTGCAAGAAAAACTTGCAAGTGCATCCGATTTCTTTCATAACCTAGTGAGTTTCTCTATTTATTAGTGTGTGATACACAGATAAAATACACTTAGCAGAATGCTGACTCTCAGAGACCAACCACTGTCATCAGTTTCTTAAATTGTTTCCTTTCTTTTATAACATCTATGATGCAAAGTATTTAAAAGGGGAGAATAAACTATATGCATAAAAATAAAGCATTCACTTATAGTTTTTCCCTTAGAAATGAAAGCTAGTGTCCTCGTAGTTACTCCAATAACTGATGTCAGCTCCTCCATCACAGAATGATTTGTTGTGACTTCAGTTGGGATGTTAACAAATTTATGGTGTCAACTATAAAAAAATATATTAGAAACCAATTCAGCTTTTCTTTCTTTTCATATTCAGTATTTACATATTCCCATTAATTTAAAAATGGTAAACTGTTAATATTATCTGAATAATCTTGATGATTTTTAGTATTAGTGGATATTAACTATGAGTCATCTGAAAATTATGGGGGGTGTCTATCATGACCAGTACATCGTGACAGGTGATTGAGAGAGCGCGGCACTTCAGACGTGAACATCCTCACTTTCATGAAGTTTCGCATTTTACGATGGAGCTGGAGAAAGAGGGAGACAGTAAGTAGCCCATTGCACAGTCAGCTCTTTAATTACAATTGAACAACGGCATCAAAGGAAAAGTAGAGAGTGCTATGCGACCAAAACCAGGGAAAGCTTCCCTGAAGAAATGACATTTATACTGACAGCTGAAGGCTGTGATCTTATCTGAACAAAGATTATGTGGAGAGAGTAGAGAATGGAGAAGAAAATTCTGGGCAGCAGAGACAGCATGTGCCAAGGGAAAAAGAAGCTCAGTGCAGTACATGGGAGGCATGGAAAAGAGGTGTGCAGCAAAAATAGATATGGCTCTACAGCTGGGGAGTAGATGGGGCTGCAGAGATGAGCCACTCCCAGAGTTCAGGCTAGAGATGGCAACAGCTTGGACTAGTGCTGGGGTGGTGTTGAAGTCCATAGATTTGCGTTTAGGATTAACAGGGCCAGATGAGAGGTTAGAGGTAATGGGTGAGGCAGAGAAAATTATCACTGATGATGCCCCAGTTTCTATTTGATCCACAAGGTGGGTGGCTTTGGCATTTACTAACATAGAGAAAAAAAATGTTAACCTCAGTCACATCTAGAGAAAAATACCCATGTCCAGGTTTGAACATGCCGGTTTTAATTATGTGTGAGGCATCAAAGAACTGATCACCAGTACACGATCAAATACATGGGATGAGCACACAGGTCAGCAAACTATGGCCCGCCGACCAAGTCTGGTCCACCATCTGATCCGTGATAAGGTTTTACTGGGGCACAGCCACACTTGTTCGTTACTGTATTATCTAACGGCTGCTTCCACGGTACAAGAGCAGTCGAATAGTTGCAATAGAAACAGTGTGGCCCTCAGAGCCTAAAATATTCGCTACCTGGCCCTTTACAGAGAAGCTTTGCCGTCTACAAGTTGAAGTAGGGTTCTTGGAGTAATAAGCATTAAATTGTAATTAAAGTTATGGAAAGGAGTGACATCATCTAGAGAAAGTCATAGGATGCAGAAAGATGCCCAGGATAGAACCTTTCTGAACTATGATTTAAAGAAGCAGGAGTATAAAAATACTCGAAATAAGCCGGCAAGAAGACTGGGAAGGAAGGGCTAGAAAAGTGAAAGAAAACCAGTGCCTGCTGTTATTTAGTTAAAAGGCAGAGGAAGACTAAGAATGAGAAAGGTCAGCTGTTAACTGACATCGGAGTTATTACTGACCTTAGAGAAAGCCATTTGGGGGGTAGCAGGGGGATGGAAATCATACTGAGCTTAGTTAGCAGTTAAGGGAGGGGAGCTAGAATACTTGAGGGGGAAATGTGGATGAGGGAGGGTCTTGAAAACAAGTGCAGAAAGTAATAGCCTTAAATCCTAAAGGGAAGAATCTAGTTGAAAGGGGGAAGTTGGAGAAAGAGGAAACAGAAGGGAACATTCATTGTGTGGCTTCCCTACTAATGTCCACAGAGACGGGATCCAGCCCGTGAACTGAGGAAGGATGTCAGGGATGACTCAGAAAGGAAAGGATGGGTGTAGTGAGTGTGCGGGTCCGCAGTTTCACGGGAGCCGAGAGGCAACGCCTCATGTCCTAAGAGTGTAGTGACAAGGTGAAGGGTGAGGTTGAGGTTGGAAGAAAGAGGAAAATGACTGAAGATTTAAAAGAGATCTTTGATGTTAGGCACTTACCACTATAATTACAGCATTAAGGGCAGTTTGAAAAGCCACAAACCCTCTTTCCCAGTACTTATCAAGGAACAGAAAATTCATCTTGTATAGCCCAACAGTGTTCCGTAAGGAAGAAAAACATGCCCATCGTTACGCAAAGGAATCAATTAACTGAATTAAAACCTTGCCTTTGTAGGAGAATATCTAAATGTCTGCTCAGAGTCTGTGATTACACAATTAGAGCACTTGAAAAGCACTCTGCAAAAATGAAAGCGAGAATGTTGTGGAATGGTTGCCCATCCTGTAGCAAAGACCAGTCAAGTTCAGGAAAAGAAGTGTATTACTTCTCCTAATTTTACTAAGTGTTCAATTAGTCATTCCCAAGTAGAGATTTGACGAAGCAGTAAAACAGATTGCGATCAGTTCTCATATATTTACCTGCGTATTAAAGGCGTTCTTTTAGAATTTTGAGTCTATATCCCTTATTAAACTTCAGCCTGCATAAGGAAGTATCATTGAACACAATTCCCACCGTGTCAAAATGGCTTTCTGGAAGTACTGTATCCATGGTTCCTTCATCAGGAGTCCCAAGGACTGTCCTTCCTGCCACGCATGAAAAATATAAATACTCATATAAACTTACTG
The DNA here is from genome assembly GCA_004027735.1 of Carollia perspicillata. NCBI lineage: Eukaryota > Metazoa > Chordata > Mammalia > Chiroptera > Phyllostomidae > Carollia > Carollia perspicillata. Next base: position 16,106 of record PVKM010022060.1, read on the forward strand.
CCAAAACCAAGCTGCAATTTAGGTTTTCATAAAATGATTGGTGTTACAGACTATGCCTATGTAGGTGCTTTTGAGTTAAGGGCTGAAAGTCTTTTCTATTGTCTTAAATTCAATGTAAACATGTAAAAGATGTGAATGATGTACTGTTTTTAACAATTAAATTGCAGAAATTTTTTAGCATGCTTTCTTTTTAGTAAAGAAACAACGAATTTGTGTGCCTTTATACACATATACAAACATTAATATCTATATGTGTGGCCGTGTGTATGAGTGTGTACCTATTATCCTAAAAAGATGCCAACACACTTAAATGGGAGTTGTGGTGAGGGAGGGAGTGGTGCTGAGGATGAAAGCAAAGGCTCTCGTATTTTTGCTTCCTACTAGTTTGTACTGCTTTTTTTTCAGGGTGGCTACTGACTTGGTGATTAAAGTAATTAATAATTAAAAAGAAAAATACTTAAGCCCTGGCTGGTGTAGCTCAGTGGATTGAGCTCGGGCCTGCAAATCAAAGGATCGCGGTTCGATTCCCAGTCAGGGCACATGCCTGGGTTGCAGGCCAGTTCCCAGCAGGGGACACATGAGAGGCAACCATACATTGATATTTCTCTCCCTCTCTCCTTCCCTTCCCCTCTAAAGATAAATAAATAAAGTCTTTAAAAAAAGAAAAATACTTAAAATAATTAACAGAAATACTTGAGAACTGGGTGGAGTTTTTTTCTGCCAAGACTATAAACTGCTTTGTGTCGCATGAAAATAATATGCCAGTAAAAATAAGCTCTATGCAAAGAATCGAGTACAAAAACCAGAAGTAAATGGCCCTAAAGGATATTATGCTAAGAAACATGGCAGATAGAGAAAGATAAATACCATATGATTTCACTTATATGTGGAATCTAAACAACATAATATACATATAAACTCATATATACAGAGAACAAATTGATGGTTGCAGACGGGATAGGGGCAGGGAGATCGGGTGAAAAGGGAGAAAAAATTAAGATGCACAAATCGCTGTTAGAAAGACCATCATGTGATGCAGAGTAGGACAGAGAGAACCCAGTCAATAATATTGTAATAACTAGGTACAGCGTCACATGGGCACTAGGCTTATTGGGGTGATCATTTTGTAAGTTATATGAATGTCTAACCACAATGCTATACACCCCAAACTCATATTATATTGTATGTCAACTGTAATTTTTTTAAATATTTTAAACCAAAAAATAATAAATGGGGACGGGAAATTCCCATTGGGAATGGGACATCAGAAGCAAAGTTACACTCCACAGTAGGGAACCGTTCCACATGGCATGGGAATGTAGCCCAGCTCCCACTCGGAAAGGCCAGTGGGAAGCGAAGTTCCAGCACACAGGAGCCACACCCACGGACAGGTTCTCCCCTGGGGAATCAGGCCTGCATTGTACCTAGGCTGCTATGAGACTTGCTTTTGCTAAAACTCCCTCTCCCTGAATGGAGGCAGCAAGTACTTACTGTAACTTCCTAAAATCTGCGTCAAACCTCCCAACATGGAGCATAAAGTCCAACCACTTTACCCTTTACATTTGCAAATATCCTTCTTCTTTGATATAATTAGCAACATCCTCTCCTTCGTTATATATAAAAGGTGAACCTGTGCGTAGTAAACGAGGACCATCATCGAGGTAATGTACCCAGAAAAACAATAAAAGCCTGTCCGGGCGGGTCAGGGCCCTCTCTCTCTCACTTAAAGAGTGGCCATGCTGCTCCTTTTTCTCCACAGGACTTCTGTGGTCCCTGTGAACTTGTTCATCGCAGCCACAACTCACGGATCCTGCCGGCCAGGACCCACATCCCTCCACCTGAAGATTCTCTGGAGTCAATACACTCTAAGACTAAAGCCCACAACATACATAATAGATGACTTCACAATCTGCAGAAATAATCCTACCAGTAGGTGGTGAATAAATCTTTTACTAATGGAAGTTTTAAGAAACCTCTGAAGTCCAATTTTCAGTATTCTTTTTTTGAATGCTTACTTATATTTTCATGTATTTTATGTTCTAAGATTTTTATTAATTTTAACACTGTTTAAATCTTGCTCAGGGTGATATCTACAGGTAGAAGAAAAAGGTGTTACTTTTTATAGTGCAGCCACATCTTTCGAAACCACTCATCTTTCTAAACATCGAGAAAAATGTGAGATTTTTAGAGGACAATGCCGACTTCACCGGTTTTCTCTAGAGGGATACAAGTACTGTCGCGGTCAGAACAGGAATACATCTGCCAAACAGCATGTTAGACAACACGCCCTGCGATGGCGGGAGAGGAGCTGTGACGCGACAGGCTGGCGTGGTGGCTGGAGTGGGGTGTTTGTACAAGAGAGGGGCAGACTCGAATGATCCAGAATAAGGCCCCTTTATTCCTACTCCAACCTCACGTAGGAGCGCACCTCACAGTAATAATGACTCACAAGGGCATGCATTTCAAGAATGAGAGGAGTGAAGGGTATGTATAGTTTTTAGAAAAAACCCAATTAAATCTCTTTCACATCTTGCCCACCTATTCTTACCTATAGTTCCACACCAACCCCTGCCACATAAAACACACAGTAATTTAGAATTATCAGGACAATTTAATAATTTTAACAATGTCAATTAAGATGCTTGGCATTGGCTATATACTTTATGCCTTAATTACCTTATGCAAAGTGAAAGGTAAAAATTCCACTTACTGTCAGGAACATAAGAGTGAGGAACTTGAAATGCCTTTGAGTCACTGGTCTGTCTCTTTTTGTCCAGGAGAATGGCTGAGAATTCTTCAAGGACTCTCTCCTTTTGAAACTGATTTTATTCAATTTGGCTTCCGAAAACAGGCCATAACCTCTGTATAAAAAGCATGCCACACATTCTTTGCTTGATAAGTTTTTTACTTTTTTCCCATATTTTTTTTCTCCAGTTACTATGCAGGGAGTGCGGAGTTAAGGATGGTTGGCTAAGTGTGTGACATAATATTTGTTTATTGCTCTACCATTCTGGAATATTCAAAAAATGATGAGATGCAAAAGGGGGAAAAACCTACAGTCCTGGAGTCTATATTATCTTTTATGATTAAAAATTCGAGAGGCAGCCCATAATGGAGCAGATTAAAAAGAAAAGAAGTTTAACAGAGAGAGGAAAAGTGAGGATCATTCATCTCAGAAATCAGAATAATTAATTGCTTCATCTAAGACTTAACTGCACTTCAGTTAAATGACACTTGAACTGATTCTTCTGTGCTAGAAAGTCGGCTAAGGGTTTAAAATGAATTCTCATCTAATACGCTGAGCAAACCTATGAAGCTAGTGCAATATTTACACCCATTTTACAGATTTGAAAAGTGAGGTTCAAAGGTCAAGTTATTTGCAGGTGCTCAAATGAAAACAGATCTAATGTGAGGATCCAGAAAAATGTCTGGACTCCAAGCCCCCTCACTCTTAAACACCACTATGAAAGTTATTCTAAATCAAAACACTATTTAATACCCAGTTTGATATTTTAGTAGTTTAGACTAGACAGGCAAAACTTTATAAATTGGATATTGTCAGAATTGGAGATAGCCCCTGCTTATCAATCCAGAAAATCTTATTATGTGACCTTTGTTTTGTTTTTTTAATTTATTTATCTTTAGAGGGGAAGGGAAGGAGAGGGGGAGAGAAATATCAATGTATGGTTGCCTCTCATGCATCCCTTACTGGGAACTGGCCTGCAACCCAGGCATGTGCCCTGACTGGGAATCAAACCTCGATCCTTTGGTTCACAGGCCTGAGCTCAATCCACTGAGCTACACCAGCTAGGGCTTACTACATGACTTTTACTGTATTACTGTACCACCTTTCTTGGTATGAACATACAAATTAAAAACCATTCACGAAAGTAAAAGTCACAAAAAGGGTGAAGCATTCTGAGACTGTTTAAACGATTCTAGTTTTCAGTAAGACTATGGACATAAGCGTTTCCTTTGACTTGAACTGCATTCCCTCCTCTGCTGTTAGTCGTATTCCTGTTCCCTTTCTGCCAATCACTACTGGAGGTAAAAGTCCATGAACGGGAAAACACCAAATATTTAACCTGGTTCTAAATCCAGATATCAGTGATACTATTTATTTTAATAGGTGGGGGGAAACAACTAAAACTGAATAACACACGTGTACTTTCTTAGTAATAAATCTTTAAAAATAATTTGTTTATGTTCATAGTTTTAGAGATTTGAACCTCCAGTACGGTACAGTGAAGCAGTTACAGGGGTAGGAGTCTGAGACCTACATTTCAAACCTGTCACTATGTGGCCATATGCCCCGGACAGGTGACATAAAACCCCTAGGCCTCTGTTCCACATTTACAGCAGGGCCTGAACTTCTCTGTCCCGAGCCTCTCTGCACACCGACAATTGTGCAGCTCTGCTACAGGGTCGCGGAGCCTAAAATCCTCCCAACTTGGGTTTAGGGATGCCCATGCAATATAATCTGAACCCAGCCCTCGTCATCACACTTTTTACAGCTCTCTTAACTCTTCCTTACTCTCCTGGGGTCCTTAACCCTATTCCCTCACTTCCTCTCTCAGCAGATAGATTGACTGCTCCACTGAAAAATCAGAGACCATTTCGCACATCTCTGGTTCAGCAACGTCCAACCTTTTCCATCTCATGGCACACATGAAGTAATTACAAAAATTCTGTGGCACGCCAGATGGTTACGTTGGGTTGAGTGTTGCCATTTTTTAAAACTGACAACCTAAGGGAAAAGAGGTTGAGGAAAATCTAAGGGAAAATAAAGTACTCTGACTAAACAGTCAGGTACTGCATGTTTTAAAAATTCTTGAGTCACACCAACTGGAAATTGCTGCTCTAGTTCATGCGAACTTGACACAGGAAACTGGGCCAGTCCTTTCCAAACTGAACCCCACCGTCCGATCTCTCAGTGTGGTCTCATAGCCAACTCTAAAATCTGGCTCCCTCTTTATTCGATTGTCAGCTTCTACTCTATCTTCCCTCCTCCCCCTTTTTGTTCAGACACACCTAGTGTGCCACCTAGTAATTAAATCTGGGAAAAATTCTGTTACTGTGCCTGCCACCTTTCTTAAGACCTTATCATCTCCACCACCTTATACACTAGCGCATCTTCTCACAGTCACTGCCTGGATCTCCATGGTGTAAGTTTCTCAGGGCTTCTGTAACAGTAAGGTACCACAAACTGGGTGCATTACAACAGAAATGGATTCTCTCACAGTTCCAAAGGCTGGAAGTCCAAAATCAAGGCGTCGGCAGAGCCGTGCTCTCTCCCTAGCTCCTGGTGGTTACCAGGAGTCCTTCGTGCCCCTCCTCTGCCTCTGCCACTGCATGGTCGACTCATCTCTGTGTCTGTCTTCACAGGGCATTCCCTCTGCGTGCGTCTGTCTCGTCCCCTCTTCTCACAAGGATACCTGTAATTTATGAAGGTGCTTTTTCCAAAGAAAGTCACACTCACGGGTGCCAGGGCTGGACTTCCAATGTATCTTTTTGAGGGACGCAATTTAACCCATAACCACCACAAATATGGTTCAGCATCCACAGTTCAATCACATCTAATGGTTATTCTAGTTCTCCTTACCCTTGCGTCCAATCCAAGGACATTAAGCTCTCAAAGCTTGCCAGAGACTCTGACGTCTTGACATCAACATCTTCAGTAGCTTTTTCTAATTTTCTAACCTCTCTGCAGCATTTGACACTATTTAGACTTACTGCTAGGAATTTGTGATACAATTTACTATTTTCTCCCGACTTCTCTTTTTAAAAAGCCTCAGTTGATGTCCCTTGACATTTTTTACATCAAACTGTAACCTTTAATATATTCTCAGCTTCACCCCAGAGCTATTCATATCCATGACCTCTATTAGACCTATTGAATCCATCTGTTCAATTTCAACATGTCTCAAGTTTACGATTTATCTTCCTAATACTTAGTTCACTTGATCTTCTCTTTTCTCTCAATAGACACTGGTT